>JAVSBV010023068.1:0-11986 GCA_033117975.1 Parotocinclus spilosoma | reverse complement strand
TATATACAGAAACATACAGGAACAAAAGGTGTCTGGGTAGATAGGGGTTCTGATTAAATCAGTGTGTAATTTAAGTATTATTGCCACCCAACAAGCCACCATACCGCTTTATGTTGAGGCATAAAACAGAATATTCTTATAGTATATAGTAGAAAGGCCATTAGAAACTTTACACCGTATATTTCAGACTATTTAAATCTTTTTAAAGGTGTAAATAATACCTAAAGCTCTATTAAGATCCCAGTAGTGTGTGTTCACCTGTAGTGCTTGCATGCCACTAGGCAGGGATAAAGGAGGGCAGGTCTCCTCCATATACCTTTTCCTTTCACCTTCTTTCTCCTTGGCCTCAGTCTCCAACAAACCTTTAGCAATGGAGAGCATTAAGCTCTACAGGAGAGAAAGTTATTTCAAAGCATTGAAAAACACATTCCCAACCACAACAAAACAGGATACTGCAGAATAAAATAAAGTGGACAATTTGTTTTAAAAATGCACAGAAAAAAATATAAACAGGAAGCTGTACCTTCAGATGATGTTTGCGACTTGAGGACATCTTTTTCCTGAAAATGCAAGATTGAAATGATGAAGCTATTCATTAAAATGTCAATTTACTACGTGCATCATCGAAAATGTGTCACATAAGAAGTTATAATATTTTTTGCTTGTGTTTATAATAGTGAATTCACACCCCTATCTTCCCACAATTGCAAATGCATAAATGAAGCTGGCAAATTTTCTACTGTAAGATCTCCTTTTACATATACAGCAGTGGCATATAACATAACTGTAGGAAATGCAGATAAGAGTAGAATGATTAGGCTACTTACTCTGACATTTTGGCTGGGCTTTGTTTTCTCACCCTGTTAAATAAGGGAGGCAGATGAGATTCACAGCACTACAAAATAACAAACTTACTGAAAACCAGTACACAGAACACCTTATCAACACCTTATTAACACTAATATAGAAATATGATAGTGATAAGTCTTTTTTTAAAAATCACATAAGCCATATAACACGTTTATATTAAGATTCATATTAAGAATTATTTTCATTTTCACTTTGAGAATGAAAAGCAAAATCCAATGCAGCGTTCAGTGCCACTAAAGTGAAACATTTGGCACAATGTATAGTTTACCAATTGAAAAAATCAGCTGTATGTAATTTTATGTTTAATTGGTCAAATTAAATACTGTTTAATGCTTAGCATAGTATACTTAACATTTAACCTAATTGGAGTTACTGAGACTAACATTTCTCTTATGAATCTGCCATAATTACATTTAAATACCTTTTCAGTTATTGCACTCCAGTTTTGTAAGTTTTACTAGCTACTTTAGCATTAGAAAGCCTGTGTCTATAAAGGTAACTATCTAAAGCTATTAAAAAATAGGTGATTATAAACATCTTTAAATTACATGCCATGGATTCCTGATTTTGGCTCAGTGTTTGGAAATCAACTCAAGAGAATCAAAAAGCTATTTTAAAGTGTAAGAGTGAAATTGATCAGGCCATTGACTTCAAAGACACTATCTCTGGATGATTGTCAAAAAATATGACACCACTTCACTGCCCACCCAACCTTCTAGAACAGCCCTGAGATGGCTAAGAAACTGAAATCTGTAGGACATTAGAAAGCAGTGCAAATGAAGAAATTCTATAACAAGGTCCTATATAATTATAGAATTATATGATTTGTCTTCATATTCAGCTTAGAAAATGTGTTATATATTCAAGATCAGAAAGTGACCACTGAAGACAAAACCAAATGTCAAAGAATATTACCAGTTATTTAAAAAATGTGGCCTTTTAAAATAAAAAAGCTAGCTGATTTGAGATCTAATTCAAACAGATGCCATGCAGGAACCTCTCTTGCAATGTTTTAATCTAATTATTAATAAATTTAATAGAACTCTATTAGTATTAATAGAATTAAAAGTATTAGTTTTCCTAATTGCTAATTGTCTGTTGTTCTCATTTTCACTCACAAAGAGCCCATTGCATTCAATTCAGTAGGACTGATACCTCTGTTCTGTCCACTACATCCCATACAAACCAGAAAAGATTTTAACACTGCCATATCACATTTTCTAATTTGGAAATACCAGATTTTTAAAAAATATTAGTATATAATACCCTAAACAAGCATAAATGTATTAATTTAGGTATTCCATACCAAAGTTAAATATGCAAATATGAACATTGTTTGATAATATACATTATATATTGATAATAATTGATAATTGATGTAGATAATGATATACTATGCCGCGCAGTAAAGCCAAATAATTCACCAACACTTAAGAATCTACCAACTATGCAAAGAAAACTGCAGTAATCCATTCAGCACAATCCTAATGACAGAGGTGCTAATCCAAAAGGCTCGAAGGCATCACAAACACTGGAAGCTGAGCTACAATGCAGCATAGAGGCACAGAGAAGAAAACAAGACCACAGACCCTCACCTCTGAAAGCAAGAAGAAGGTGCTGAGGAGCAAATAGCAGATAAATTTGGGTGGCAGACAGTACCTGCTTTAGGATTCTGGCATTATCTGAAGGTTTATATTGAATTCCCTGATGGTTAACGAAACCCAGTCTTCCTCTTTATGGAAAAGTAGTTTCACTCAGAGGCCAATGGGCTGAAGCATACCTGAAACATAAGATCCTGACCTCTCCTTACTCCTCCCTTCACCCCATCAATATAAATAACCCTTCTTTCAAGATCATTATTTTTAATTATTTATACAAACAACTGTTATATTTGGGAAGGGAGTAGTAACACCTGCCAACTGCAGTGACAAGAAGTTGCTTCATTGTTGCAAGTCTAACACACTATTTTGTCAAAATATGGTAAGATGTGTAGTGACTTGCCAAATACTAACTCAAATTGCAGTTCAGTGTTTTCTCTGACGTGGCAGAGCACCCACATAAATCGGATATCATAAAATACAAGAAACTGTGTTCTTTCTGCTAGTTCTAACTAGCTATGGTTCTGTTGACTAATCAGTGGATAGAAAAGATGACGTGTGAATGACGAAGGGAATTCTCAGGGTGGATGGGTTGGTGGTATGAACTGCTGATTGACGAGTCTCAGCAGACACTTTTTTTTAAGATCTGTGCAGTTGAGAATAAATGAAACATAGCTTCTGCAACACATGCATTTACTCAGGAATGACAGTTTTTAGTTACTTCCCTGAAACAAACTAAACACCTGATTCTAAAATAAAGTCAACATAAGATATAACTTATAATGACCATTTTATTAGAGACACCCATCTAGTAACGTCTTGGGCCTCCTTTCAGATCAGAACCACAGCAATTTGTCATGGCATATGTGTCTGCAAAAATATTGAAATAAGTCAGCTTGTTGCAGTTGGTACATATTCAATGGACAGATTGCAATTTTCTTGGCCATTCCAAAGTTTTTTTTTTGTTTGTTTTTTTTTAAATGACCGGTTGATTACAATTTTATTTCTGTCAGTACAAGCAGAAGCAAAAATGCTGAATTCTCACCACACTCATGTGCTTTTGCACAGTATATATACCAAGACAGTAAGTCATATATCACTACTGTAATGCACTAAAATTTTACACTAAATCCCAGGCATTAATGGTACAACACAATGAAAAATATGCAATATAAGCTCTTATTAAGTAATATAAAGACAAACAGACACAAAAACGGATCACAGATGCAAAAATAAACAGCCCATCAAGCTGTGAGCTAAATGTAGGGAATGAGAAACGTGTTTGTACGGCCAATTCCAGCCGATGGCCAATTGATCAATGCAGCCAGTTCTTCCTGGTCCATAGAACTGAGATCTGGGGACTGGTCAGCCACAATGCTTAGGTAGACCTACTGTCCAAATGTCCATCCAAAAGGTATCAAAGTCCCAGGGTGTGCCAACAAAACATTTCTTGCATCAGATCTCCCCCTCCACCAGCCTGAGCTTTTGACAGCTGACAGGAAGTGTTTGTTGATTCACGGTGACCCTCCCATAAGTATGATAAAACAGAAATCTGGCTTTCTCTACAGTTTGCTTGACTGTGCGCCATTTGTTCTTCAAAATGATTCTTTACATCCTCATCTGATCCATTTTGTTGACAAGTTGCTTACCTCCACAGAATCACAGGATACTTTTCTTTAATCACATCATTATCTATGTATTCTCATCAGTGTTGCTCTTAATTTTATGCTGCACACCAGGAATATCTCAGTTCAGCTCAGTGTCCAGTATATATCAAATGTTTGATTTATTATTAAAATGTAAACCAATATGTAGAGAGCACATGGAAAAAAGTAATCACCCTTACTGCTTCCACAGCAACATAAACTGTAAATTATATACTGCTGACAAAAATTAAGGGATATTTCATTTTGATGAAGATGAATATCCTCTAATTTTTGTGAACAGTGTACATACTTTCATCCATAACCTCCTGTATACAAGCAGAACTGGAAGGGCTATGGCATGCTTTATGCTTTTAAAGAGTTTTCAAAAAGAAAACACATTAGCAATGATTTCAAGAAAATAACTTGTTTCTGATTGTCAATCTAGAAAGGTAAAAACACCTCATTGCCAAGACTCCAATCCCTGCATCTGGAGCTGTGAGGTGATGGCATGAACTGCTGCACAACTGTGTCGGTCAAAACTTGTTGAGTTGGATTATTTTAAAATAACACAGGAGTGTTAATTATTAAAAATATCAAATGGCAATGTAAGCCAATCAGTCAGGAAACAAGAGTTACATCTAGGGACATGCAGGCCTTCAAATGTAAAAGAAGACTGTTCCAATTCCGTAGAATGTTCAAATATGGATTTTAAGAGTGGTCAAGTAAACACCAAAATGTATGAAACTAGGTTATGAGTTACTCATGCTTTTCCATAATCAAAACAATAATACTATAGGCCACTGTGTGGTCAAGTGTCAAATCGTAAAGCTTGACTGAGACTAGATCATGCAACAGTGCGATTATTATTATAAGCACACCAACAAACTGAAAGGATTTAGAGATAATAAAATCAAGTAATGTCCAAG
The DNA here is from genome assembly GCA_033117975.1 of Parotocinclus spilosoma. Classification (NCBI taxonomy): domain Eukaryota; kingdom Metazoa; phylum Chordata; class Actinopteri; order Siluriformes; family Loricariidae; genus Parotocinclus; species Parotocinclus spilosoma. The sequence goes on along the minus strand of JAVSBV010023068.1, from coordinate 6,946 downwards.
TTAAAATCTAGAAAACAGAATCCCCAAATCAGAATGCTACTTTGCCTCAGAGTGCTTCACTTCCCAATAAACTACAACAAATGCTGTAAGAGTAAGCCAAAACTCCTCAAAATAAATAAGCCTTGTAGACTAAAAGAAAATCAATTCAAAATTTTAAGTGGGCGCCTCAAGATATTGGATAATTGGGCATACTTTCTCCCCCTCATGCTTGGCTTCTGTATATGGACAGCCTTTTCAGTGTATAAATAACACAGTGGGGGTTGTTATGTGGTGTTTGTTATCTGATGACAGATATACCAAGCACCAGGTGAGGCTCTGAAGATGTCTTGATTTTTAGGTTCCCAAAAATGGAAGTCAGTTTACTTTCTTTTGCTCATCATTCTAAGCAAATGAAACTCAAAACAACTGAAATAGGTAAAGCAGACATTATTGAAGAAATAAGTAATTAGCACTACTGGTATTAATATGCTGTTTATATATTAGTTCTTTGTGCATAATTGTGCAAAACAGTAATACAAGTTTGTTTGTTCATATCATGTATTAGCTATAAAATTGGTACAGGTAGTTGTTCTATTGAGGATCATCTTTCTTTTTATGTGGATGGTGGAGTGCATGTGTGCAACTTGTATGAGAAAGTGGTGGCACCAGGATACGATGTGGAAAAAAAAAAAAGAGACGCCGATGGATTGGGGTGTGATGCTCTGGACAATGTTCTGCTAGGAATCCAGCCACTCATGTGGACGTTTTGCATTAACCTAAATATCTTTGGAGACCAGGTACAACCCTTCATGGCAATGATATTCCCTGATGACAGTGACCTCTATCTGTAAGATAATGCAACCAGTCACAAGAGATTTCAAAAATAGTAATAATAAAATAAAATAAAAAATAAAACACTACGTAGACAAAAGACTTCCAAAACATGGGCATTGAAAAGGGTTTGGACCAATAATTTCCAAATAAATCCAGATCTTCTTTTATAAGGGCTTATATACACAATTTTGGAACATTACTGTGAGGTATGCTTCTGATGTTAGAAATAAGATCTGGTTTACTTTTGACATTCCAGTGCAAGACAGCCAGGTTCTCAATCAAAGTTGGCAAATTATTAAAAAAATATTAAATTGACATTAAATAATGCACAACAGAACAACCCATTCTACTGCCACTGTTTATAGATAATACAGAAATGTATGCTTTATATAAAACCAGATATAGTCCCTACTTAAGAATCTACTGGGGAGGGAGGAAAAAATCAAAAAATAAAAATAAATATTTATTTTTCAGCACGTTTCACTTTCTCGAGGACTATGTGAAATTAATACAAGGAAGGAGGAGGAAATTTTAAAAAAATGTATTTACAAATAAAATGTATTTAACCTACAATTAAATAGTGAATCTGGAAAAAAAAATTAAATGAACAAAACAAAACCGTTGGACCTCCACCGGAGGGCGAAAAAAGCTAAAAATATAAATATATTTAATTATTTATTCATAATTTTTTTTTTTTTTTTTTTTTTTTTCCAACCATTGGTACTGCAGCGGATCCGCGAAATACCACAACATTTTTTTTTGTATTCTTACAATATGATTGTCGGCGGATCCGCGAAACCATCAATTAAATGTCTGTCCACAAACTTTTTTTTTGTTTTTGTTTTTTGCATAGTGTATTTGGTATGTGTTGGAATAAGTCAAATTCACAAGCAGTTGCTTTCTTTAATATCTATATATACAAATGCATAAGACTTTAGAAACATGATACAGAAAATACATTATCACATTGTTCTGTTTTCTAATTTAAACAGAGAACATTATAGTTAAGGTCAATAAAGTTAACCTGAGATCAAGTCAGACCATTTGAAGTACACAACAAGAGAAAATTCTAGCTAGGCCAGATATAGTTCATACTGTTGATAATTTTTTAGTGAGGAGCATAATAGTAGGATATAAGGTATGTGCAATCAGACAGGGATGCACTATTCACCACCAACAGGGTTAAAATACTGCCACTGCTTACAGAATAACCACTGCAACCAAAATTTCACATTACTGAACCAAACAGAACAGTGTCCTGCCAAACATCATGATGCAGCACTTGATGCAGAACAAAGATTGTACAGAATATTCCAGAGTAGAAAAAACATTTATCAGTGCTTGTTGACTGCATACAGTGTGTGAATGTCACAATATAAATCACCAGGGTGAATTCAAAGGCACCAAAAACAGGAGCCTTTTAGCATACTTCCCACTAAATATTAAAATACTGTATATTGATTACTGCTGACAAGCATAAGCTATACCACATACGTCCGTGGGATGGTTAGATCTTCCTAAACAGCTAGGGAAAACACAAAGGCAATCTATCAATAATCAGTACACAGGACCCATATGCACCATATTCATTCAAAACTAATAAAGACTATCTGTGCTGAGCAGTTAGATGTCAGCTGTGCAGTTTCATTAGAACTCGTAGCTAGTGCAATGCAAAGTCTGAGCAGCAGTACACTGCTTCACATTTCAACCAAAACAAAAAAAAAAACACTAATGCTTCCAACCCAAATATATACCCCAATCACTCCCACATTTACTGTAGACACAAATACATCTTGCCCCCTAATCCTGAAAGCCAAACGAGCTCCCAAAAGATGGTGATTTCCATGCAATTGGGACAGTTGGTATCTACAAACTTCTGTATCTAGCTCTGGAACAGCACAGCAGTATAAGGTTGAGGTACTCATTTAGTTTTTCCCAAGATTAATAATTTATTGGTCATGTGGGACAGGGGATAGCATAGTCTGGTATTAAATTTGATTATTAAGCAACTAGTGCAATTTTTTTATACATACAAAACTGGAACATGTAAAAACAATCTGTGTTATTTGAGAGGATCTAAATGATCAAGTATTTTGAAATATATTAGCAGTATATGTTAAATTATTATCCGTGTGTGTGTATGGTGATTATGGATCTATCTTTAAAATTCTGAATTAAAACAAAATATTGGGAAGGGTTTTTTTGGTGGTTGGGGTATCCTGTGGTAGTAGATTTATTTATTTATTTGGCTTCGTTAATGTCGCTTATCGGTATCAGTGGTCATCCAGCGACACACACAATGTTAGATCCATACACAATTTAATTCCAAGACCAGTCATACATGCACAAGTCAATGACAATTTAGAGACATCAATGTAGCTAATACGTCTTTGGACTGTGGGAGGAAACCAGAGTACCCGGAGTAAACCCACACAGACACGGGGAGGTCATGCAGACTCCACACCAAGCCTCTCCACCCTGGGATTGAACCTGGGACCTTTTTGTTATGAGGCAAGCGGTGCTACCCACCTGTAGTAGTAGAGGTTTAGCAGTTAAGGTAGTGGACTATAGACCAGAGTGTTGGATCCTTGAGCAATACTCTTTGCCCACAACTGCTTGGATTATTGGACTGTTATTTTGGACAGTTGCAAGTCACTCTGGATAAGGGGACTTGATAAATGATCCCATCCTTGGAGAACATAAGGAACAAGTGTGAGCGTGCCCTGGAAGGGACACTACTTTATTGCAGGGCTGGGTAAGGGTACCTGTTGCAAGATTAGAATTAACAGTCAATAAAAAGGCCAGTACAAAATAGGTAAAATAATAATATCCCACTACTGGCACAGCCTAAAACCATTACCCCCGACTTTTCTTTCCTCACACTGGTCGTAAATAAAACATTTGTAAAAGAATAGTATTTTTTAGGTTTAAAAAAAATACATGCAAACACGCACTAACAATATAATGGGAATTAACGTCAAAAGTTATCAGGGAAGCATGACATTATTTTATAGCTCACTATATTGCCAATAGTAATCATAACTAAACCGTTCTCTCTTAAAAGGCTGCACCATCCACTGAAGGGCCCTCACTGCAGTGGTCGATTCGGCATGTCCATTTGGAATTAATTGGTTTCAAAAGCAGTGTCCCACATTTTAAAATTTGCATAATAAGAATTGGATTAGGAAAGGTAATAAATTGCACAGTAGTGTATTGTTGGCCGCCATCAGGAGAGTTCCACCCCTGAGGATATCACAGGCACCCAAGGGACACAATTAGGCTTATTCTCTGAATCAAAGGCTGGCGTTCCTCTCTCCCCTAGTAACTTACTTTTGGAAAATATGCTATGTTATGAGTGGAAAAAGGTTAAATTACATGTAACTGTGTAATCATCGGGATATGTAATTATCACATTGAGGGGTGTGTACATTTGTTATAAGCTAAAAGTGGTACATTTAAAACGCACATAAACAGCTTAAAACATCTAGTGCCTAGCAATTCCTGTAGTGATCATTTGTATGTCAGGAACAAACCTCCAAATGGCTCTTTAAAAGATTCCTGTATATAGTTCATCTCTTCACAATGGACCACAGTCAGAGTTCTTCATTCTTACACTGAACACACATTGTTTGCCTTCAATGAGTTTGGTTTGGAAAAGTTGTTAATATATACAAATTTTTTATGGTTTCGCCCCTCAGGTCTGTAAACTGATACCCCTGGTTACTGAAACAAACTGAGAACACCATTTCCAAACCAATTCTTGGAGAACACCAGGCAGCTCACATTTTGCTTTATCCCACTTCAAATGCCTGCTCCAGCTACTCATGCACACTATTATGCAGTGCATACTTACTCTAATAGCACTGGAGCACGTCATGTGTGTATTTATAAGGTAGGGATTGAGTACTTACTTGATAGTGTAACAGAGAGAGTCACACTCTGAGCCCAGAGAGCAAAGATGTGGACTTTGTGGACCAGTAGAGGGGGACCTATAGTATATTAGATCATAAATTAACCCAGTTTCAAAGGTAGCCCACATGGAGAGGGGGAAAATAGTCCATAATGACAACACCCCCCAATCCCCCAATCTGTAGTACAAAGCTTTATAATGTAGACACAATTTGACATCACTGGGTTTCCTGAGAATTCCCACCACATTGCCCTGAAACATGAAGCTAGAAACAGAACTCTATGGCTGCAAACCCATAAGCATGAGACTTCAGCACCAAACCCAGATGAGTTTACTTTTTTAGCAGCTATAGAATACACATATTGTGGATTTCACCATCCCATATTCAGTCTGGAAGAGAACTTTTTTTTTTTCAATAGTTTTTCAATAGTTAAGTCATGAGGGTTTCATGAATGAAGCCAGTGCCTTGAACCATTTCACAGCTAGTAAACCTCCAGCTTTTGACTGTTCAAAGCAATAAAGCTGCCAGTCCCAGAAAAGGACAGAAATGTATCAGAGAAAACCAGATTTACATATAGAGCTGAAACGCAATGAGTTTTTAGGTCCAGGCAAGTTTGCGTGAGATGGCCTGTTTAAAACACTCAGGGTCAGTGTTTCCGCCAGGTCGGAGCGCCCTCTCCAGATTCACCAGAGCGTTCTGGTGACTCTCACGTATGTTAACCGGGTGCTTGGCCCTGAGCAGTTCATAGGCAGCGATCAGCCTCATGTTGTGTCTGATCATGAGATACTGAATGACGCAGGTGGGGGCAAGCGAGAAGCCATCACGACAGTGCACCAGCACCCGCTTCCTTTTTCCTGTAGAGGCATCAATGCACTCATTGATGGCATCGAAGCAGCGCTGGCGCAGTGTGACCCCGTCATCGCTGAGTTCGCCTGACTCGCCCATGTCCACTTTGAGGCGAGACCAGCTGTGCTTGATGCCCCTTGAGCATGTGCAGGGAATAAGGTTGAGGCTTGTCTCGCCCGGCAGGCTGCTCATGTCAATGATACTGTCGATGTTGTTACGACACAGCATGCGGCCACTGTACGCCGCATTTACATTCCCAACATAGATGTAGTCCGTCACTTTCGAGATGACAGGTTCGGAATAATGGAAATGTTCTGGACCACTTGGTTTGGGCTCAGGGGTCTCTGGGCTGGTCTTGACCCCTCCTGGCCTTGTTCTGCGTCGCAGTTTCTTGGAGCCAGAGCGTGACGGAGGGTTCGAGTCAGACTCTGAACTGCTGTTCCAGGGCGGAGAGAAGAGCGAAAAACGACTAGAGGATTTGTTCTTGGTGAGAGGCTCTACAGGGCTTGAGAGACCCGAGCTGGAGGTGGTGGTAGAGCCAGAAGCACAGAATAGTGAGGCTCGCTCCAGAGAACCCGTGCTGCTGGCTGCACCGGCGTTGTGGGCCTGCTCCATCTGCACAGCATGATCACAAACAGATATAACAAACGAAGAACTTATTCACACAACTCTTTCACATTTTGTGATGTTGCGGTCCTGTGTCAAACTGGAAACTGGAATTTTGGGAACAAACTAAACTAACAAAAATATTTAGACCATTTACTCAGTAATTAGTTTAAACACTTTGGCAGGGATTACAACCTCCAGTCTCTCGGGAATGATGCCGCAAGGTCTGCACAACTGAAGATGGCGATTTTCTAAGATTCTTCTCAGCAGACCCTTTGAACCTCATCAGGCTGAAAGATGGACAGCCATTTTCAGGTCTATTCAGAGATGTTCCATAGAGCTTAGGATAGGACTCTGTTTGGACCACTTACAGACAGTCACCAAGTAGTTCCCAAGTCAATCCTATGTTGTCTGGCTGTGTGCTTAGTCATTGTCTTGTTAGAAGGTAAACTAGTCTTTTGTTTCTCACTGTCTTTAGGTGATTTTTTTGCAAACTCCAGGCAAGCTCTCATGAAATATATTTTGATCGTTTGCAATACATTAAATACAGTATAAACAACTATGATGTATGGCACTTAAATATTTTGGAAACATGGTGTTTGTGAACTTATTACACATACGACAATTTGGAGACACCAATTAACATATAATACACACACACATACATACATACATAATACATACATACATATACATATATATACACTACCGTTCAAAAGTTTGGGGTCACTTAGAAATTTCCTTATTTTTGAAAGAAAAGCACAGTTTTT
>JAVSBV010023057.1:0-11987 GCA_033117975.1 Parotocinclus spilosoma | reverse complement strand
CAATATTAAAGAGTATCATAACCTATTTAAATACTGACTATTAGACTATATAGATTTTATATATATAACAAATCACAATACTCAGTTAAACAGGATTAAAATAATTAGAAACTAAGCTATTCTGAGTTATTTCTGTCTGTGGCACTTATAAATAACTGGAAAATATTACTGTAGAATGTCTGCAAGGCTAATAATTAAAAATTTAATGCCCTGATGTGTGATCACAAATTTAATCACTTAAAATGCTGTTAGTTTGCCTTATAAAATACACGCTTGCCCAAATCACCTTCTTATGACCTTGGCTTTTCAGAGTGTTAGCAGCTAAAAACACTTATAACATGGACTACTTAAAGGCACATAATAAAATCAGGATGTTGCTACAAAAGATGCAAGGAAGAGACCCTGCATTATATAATATTACTGATATAATGGCATACTTGTTGTAGGGGGCAGCAGATCATACTCTTGCGTGTTTCCGACTATGCTTTCTCCTGTATGTCTCCGGACAGGAGGTAATGGGGTCGAGCCACTCAGTACATCCAGAAAGGCATCTAAACATTAAATGCACATAGTTCAAAACAGGAAGAAATAAATGTGCCAAAAAGCCCTATATCAAAAAAATCGTATGCAGTTCTCAAATTTAGAAAAATAATAAAGAAGTAGCTAAAGAGCTTGAGTAGACGCACCAGAGTTGAGCAGGAAGTTACCAGACACAGGCCGGGCTGCTCTGGAGCAGGACGGAGAAGAGGAAGTGTCTGGAAAGCTGTGTCTAACAGGGGGAGGAGGAGGAGGCTGTGATGGAGGTGCTGTGTTGAACAGATCTTCTGCTGGCATGGCTGAAAAAGAATTAAGCAAAAAAAAAAAACAAAACGCGACTTTAAAAAAAATAAACCGAAGCATTCGTGTCTTACCACTGGATGGCGCTAGACACAAAGTAATTCACAGAAGGTGAAACATACATGTTCAGAACGGCATGATATTGACTAAACAGTGATCACAAATTCTTATTCAAGTAGTGTAGAAACAACACAGTCCACTGCACCCAGTCTATTTTTTCATATAGTACATTATCAGGACAGTGCATTGGGGAACTAGTATTACAATTTAATAAGATATGGATATGAGTGGATGAAATGATATTTGTCTTTCATCTACAAGTGTTGTAGCAAAATATTAATGATCAATCAGACTCATTGATGATGAGGCATGTTACGCCTCTGCAATCGGTAACACATCAGATCACCACTACAACCAAGAAAACATGTCACTGATAACCTCATTAAAGTCTAGAAGTGAGCATCATGTTTAAACAAACAAAACAAAGCACGAAAAAAACAAGTATGTGCTATGGGGAGGTGCTCCGGGATAAGAAAGTGTGTCAGTTGCTACCTTGTGGGGGCAGAAGAATGTCATAGTCTGATGGCGTCCTGTTATTGTGGATTGTACAATGAGTGGCAGACGTCATGTTTGTATTGGGTATGCCTATGGCAAATGCATCTGAGGAACAAAACACAAGGTTACAGTCATTTTAACAGCAACACATTACCGATACAACCACATATATTACTACACTTTTCCAAAAAAATGTGGCACAGTGGCTAAGGTACTGGAGTATGAACTAGAAGATAAGGGGATCAAGTCCTAGCACTGCCAAGCTGCCACTGTTGGGTCATTGAGCAAAACCATTACTCCACATTTACTTAAATTGTACCCTGTGCAATTGTTTCTGTCACAATCTCAGTCCTGTCTTCTGGACTATTTCCTGGCACACTTCACTCCTGCAACGACACTCACTTCATCGCTCTGTTTTGCTCACCTCCTGATAATGTGCTGAAATGTATTCACTTTGCATATCACTCCCTTGGACATTCAAATACCATTTTCTCACACACTCTTTTCAGTGTTTCATCATCCCTGCACTTGTGCACGACTTCACTATGATTTTCAGAACCCTGCCTTATTTTTGGATTCCCTCTCCATTGGATCTCTGCCTAATGTACCGACTGGTGGACTCTGTGCTGTTTTGTTTTTACTCCATTTCTGCCCGGCTCTTTGTATCCCTGCCTGCTGTGTTATCAATAAATTATCAATCTGCCTCAGCTTTTCATAACCTTTTGGATTAGTATCTTTCAAATGTACCTCTATTTTAACCACTCCACACTTTTTATATCATACTTAAATTAAACCATTGCTGTTTTTTTGCATGGTTTGAAGAAGTCGGGACATTGTATAAAACTACATAAAACAGTATTTGATAATTTACAAATACTTTTCAACCTATATTCAATAGAATAAACTACAAATACAATATATTTAAATGTTCAAACAAATTAACTGTATTGTTCTTTGCAAATATTCGCGAATTTCCCAAAGATGTGGGACAGGGGCATGTTTACCACTGTGTTACATCACCTTTTCTTTTACCAACGCTCAATAGGCATTTGGGAACTGAGGACACTAACTGTTGAAGCTTTGTGGGTGAAATTCTTTCCTATTCTTACTTGATGTACAACTTCAGTTGCTCAACAGTCCAGGGTCTCCGTTATCGTACTTTGCGCTTCATAATGTGCAACAGATTTTCAATGGGAGACAGATCTGGACTGCAGACAGGACAGTCTAGTAACTGCACTCTTTTACTACAAAGCCACACTGTTGTAACACGTGAAGAATGTGGCTTGCCATTGTCTTGTTAAATTAAACAGGGACGTTCCTGAAAAAGACGTTTTTTTGGATGGCAGAGTATGATGCTCCAAAAGCTGTATGTATCTTTCAGCATAAATGGTGCCTTCACAGATGCACAAGTTACCCATGCCATGGGCACTAACACCCCCCCATACCATCAGAGATGCTGACTTCTGAACTTTGCGCTTTGACAGTCCCTCTTTGGTCCGGAGGACACGACTTCAATGATTTCCAAAAACAATTTGAAATGTGGACTCGTCAGGACACTTTTACACTTTGTATCAGTCCAGAGAAGCCAGCGGCGTCATGGTAGAGTTTTAATTCGCACTTGGAGATAAAGTAATGAAATGTGTTCACTGACAATGTTTTTCAGAAGTGTTCCTGAGCTCATGTGGTAATATTACTTACAGAATTATGGTGGTTTTTAATGCAGTGCTGCCTGAGGGATCAAATGTCACAAGCATTACTTTCAAAGATTTTTGCAGATTCTCGAAATCGTTTGATGATATTATGAAACGTAAATGATGAAATCCCTGAATTCCTTTTAATTTCACGATGAGAAATGTTGTTCTTAAACTGTTGGACTTTTTGCTCATGCAGTTGTTCACAAAATGGAAACCTCGCCCCATCCTAGCTTGTGAACGCCTGAGCCTTTTGGGAGCGCTCCCTTTTGTTGCCGCTGTCTCAACTCTTTTGGAAAGTGTTGCAAGCATCAAATTCAAAATGAAAATCTGTGAATATTTACAAAACAATTAAAGTTAATCTGTTTGAACATCAAATATCTTCTCTTTGTAGTGTATTTAATTGGTACATAACCAATATAGGTTGAAAAAGATTTGCAAAAAATCATTGCTTTCTGTTTTTGTTTATGTTTTACACATTTCAACTTCACTGGAATTGGGGTTGTAGACAATTTCACTGGTCTACAAAATTTCCCAAATTTTATGGTTCAGAAATAAAATGTTTTATTTCCTTTATGATTTCGATTTGCTGAATTCAAATAAAACAAGCCATTTGGCTCAAGCTTGCCTGCATATTAATTATAATATATAGTTATTACATCTGTAAATATAAAAATGCACATGTATTGTTCACCAGATGATTCAGAGGAAACTAGAGTGTATTTAAATGCACTTTAATGAATCAACTCACTGCCTAAGCACAGCAATTAGCCAACAACACAAAGGTCATTCAACTGTACGAGTTATGTCTACAGTAACTGGCTTCTTGGATCATTTTTAAGTGTTCCTTGTAATCAAGTATTAGATTATCTCTGGTAAGAGCCCAGCCATAGACTGCAAGCATTGAATTGTTCTTTTTACCTGTGGTTCTTGCTGTGACAAACAAACCTTCAATCTAACATAAACCTTTCATTTAATTTAAAGCTACAGCTACAATCAACTAACCTAGAGGTAACTGTGCTAAAACATACATCTGCTATGGTGCATGTAATCCTTGTATTACAGTATGTGGCCATCTATGGTTACAGAACAATGCATGCTGTGAATACAAACCAAAATCTTTTTTTTTTAATATACAACTTTAAATGTAAGTACTACACAGACACCAAACAACAGCTTCTTGGACTACAACATATCTTGGACAAGAACACATCTTACTCTGCTCAGGAGCTTTCAGCTTCTTTCCTTCAGAGTTGAGATCTGATGAGATGTTCTCTAGGCTCCTTCAGAACAAGACAATGTGTTTAGTAGACTCTTCACATTTTTTCTTATATTAAAAAGTTCATGTTTAGATTAGAGAGATGTTAATTCTGAAGTGAGAGGTGCATAGTTAAAGAAGCGTGTTAACATTTCATGAGGCTCTGTTAATGGCTGTGGTCTTTACACTACAGTTTCATCAACAAATTGATCCACCATTAAGCAGCTTCTACAGTTTTATTGTACACCGTCCATGCCCAGGTGGCACTCTGTTCCAGTTGCTTAGCAAAGGTAAATCATGGTAAATTACAGGGCCCATTAAGCATCTTGCCAGTGACAGCAGTTGTGTCATTAATGAGGACCCTGAGCACATGCTGGAAACATATGGTCTTTAGAGAAAAATCCAAGTTCTTTATGGGATCCGACAACGGAGTGAGCAAGAGTGAGTATAGAGGCGTCATGGTGAACTGCCTTTGTAGTATAGGGACACACTGTCTCAACTGGCGGTGTAATGATCTGGGGAGCCATTGCATATGACAGTCAGTCACTCCTAACGTGATACAAGACAACCTATGAGGGTGTAGGATGTACAGGTTCAGGTGTGAGCAAAGGTGTCATATCAGAGCAGGTCCAGCAGTCAACAATCTCTGACCAAAAGGTATACTACCAAAAAGTAGCCTCAGAGAGTTTTTATAGGGCAGTGAGGGGAATCTGAAATTTCTATCTGGGTGCTTTATTTTTCGTATTTTACCTCTAAGCAGGTGAACGTATAGTGTATTCGTATGCTTACCTGTTAGGAATGCGAACAGAGACGAAGACAGGTGGTTGTGTGATGCATACAGGGTGAGATGAGGGAACCTGATATTCATCCTCCACTTTGTCAGATATCCGAGACCGCTCCAAACATGCACTGCTGAATGGATTTGAAAGCCTGTAGCACACAGCAATAACACAAATATAATTATGTTTAAGCATCAGCAACCTTTACCAAAAACACCAGACCATCAAAGATAGGACTAATCAATAGGACTAATACACACTGGGCAATTAAGATCAAGCTATCAAATCATGTTAGAGATTTTGGCTTGCTAGAATTGTAAGTCTATTATAACCAAGATCTGAAAAAGTATGAACCGAAGATATGTCATGTTTTGTCAACTTCCTGCATTTCAGGCCAGCAACACAATCCAGAAATACTTGCACACCTTACATTTTCTTTTGCAGGAAGAATGGGAGAAAATAACACCTGAAACACTAAATCACTTGGTATCCTCAGTGCCAAAACGTCTATAAGTGTGGTGAGAGGGAATGGCAACATTACCATAAGTGGTAAATGCTGTACCACCCCGACTTGTTCTGGAATGTAATGCAGGCCTAAAAGTAAGGAATGGAAGTTTATTAATAAATTAAATTAAGTTGACCCAACCACAACATGAAATATCTTAGAGTCATTCTGTTTGCAATTAAATAAAACTCAAAGTAATTGTAATAAACAGTGTTTTATATGCTTTGGTAATGGAGTTGCAATATACTGCCCACAAAGCAAGCTTTTTGGTCAGTCAGAGTACACCTGGGCTTGCAATTAGATGCATATTTTGTTAAATATGCCTGGAAAAACTGTACTGTGTCAGGGTAGATGCTGCCAGCTACTCACATTTATAAATACTGCTTAGATGCATGCTGATGCACCTGCACAGGTAAGGTCAATAGAATAACCACACTGTTTTAGATGTTTTTAAACAACATACATTTCTGTCATTTCTCTGTGTATGTATCTATATATAGACAGAGAGAGAGCGAGAGAGAGAGAGAGAGAGAGAGACACAGAGAGAGAGAGAGTTTATACGAAGAAATGGCAGAAATTGATGTTGTTCGGATACTTTGCACATGGTGTTTTCTATAAATAGTCAAAAGTATTTGCAGTTCAAACGATATGGCGGGAACAGAAGGATCATGTCGTGGACTCTTCTACAAACTCTACTGAATACCCCACACTTCCTTTAGACATAAGACCAGTGTTTCATCCTGACAGTTTGCCAGAACTAGAGCCCCCAGAGACTTAAAACATAGATGAACCAGACATGACAAATCAAGAACCAGATGTGAAAAATCCACCTAATCCTAAGTTATTGAACCTTTTATGCTTGGTTTCTCTTATCTGACAACAGCCCACATGATCAGGCATGCACATTTGTCAAAAGCTAAAGCAGACCTACTTGGTTCAAGATTGATTCATGCAAATTTAACACCTATTTTAATACCACAGTGAGTTTAAACCCTGCGATTTCAATGGCTAACAGGCGTTCTAAGAGTGCTAAAATTGCAGGATAATGGCACGCTGGCAAAAGCTCTTTAACCTAGCAACAAAAGCAGCAATAAAAATGATCCACGTTATAATTCTACACGTAAAAGACTGCCGGTCTTTCATTAAATGCTATCAAAGGTTCATTCATGTATCTGTTAAGTCCACCTCATCAGCCCATCAAAGCTGCTGATGCTGTATAACTCCAGTTGTACATTTCTGACTATTAATATTAACATTATTAGCTGTATCTTCCAAATTTCTAAACAGTTGAACAAGACAGTTTCTCCTGAAATTATTAGACTGGGATATCAACATTTCTTGTGCTGGTAGGATACTGTCTTTAGTAACAGTGATATAAACCAGACCCATTTTATTTGCTGTTACATGTAACTTTGAATGTAACTGTATCATTTGTCATTTTTTAAACCTATATATTTGTGTGTATTGGCTGCATAAAAAAACAGTTATTGATATATTATGTTTCTTCACTATTATAACTGAAGGGTGTAGGCATAAGTGTTTTATCAGCGAGGTACCTAATAGAATGGAAATATGCAAAATATCACAAAAATAGAGGATATTTCAAAATGAATAATAACATGATCCCACAAGAACTGCTGGACAATCTGATCTTGTCTATGCCCCATCACTGTAAGTGTGTTTTTGGCACTCTTGGTTGATCATACACCCTACTGTACAGTCAACGTGTGACACTCTTATCCAGTTTAACAAACTTCTCTTCACCTTCAGAACATCAGTACATCACTTGCTACTCAATCATTATAACAGAGTTTGCGTCTCATTTGTGTAACCAAACTTTCTTTGACTTATCATTTGCTTTTCTGATGATGTTTTAAAATAAGTAAAATAAATGCTTCTTTTTAAATTGCTTCATATACATTTTTTAATAACCCCTAATTTTTGTGAGCAGTGTATTTTACCTTGGGGAATGTTGATAAACAAACTATTTTATCTGTCATTTTTGTCTTAAAATTGAACAATAAACGACAATAATGGAATGGTGGTACAATTACAACAATGTACTCAATGTTCATATAATGCGAGGCACTCTCACTGGTTCACTCATCTACACCAGTGCTAATATCTCACATTATAGCACAACCCTTTAGTGTGTTATTGCTAAATTAATGAATTAATCTGTTTCACCAAACAATGCAGCAAATCGGATTTTTTTTATAACAGAAATGTATATAAATGAAAATGTATATAACTGTACTAATACAAATAATATATAATATTAGTGTGTTCAGCTTGACACTATCTGCCAATCTCATTATGTCAGCAAAACAAAGCTTTCATTTAAAAAAAATAAACAAATCATCCAGTGTCCATTCAGTAGAATTGTATCTTTGAGCAATTGTAGAATTAAAGTACCAGCAGATTAAAAGATCCTATAATATGTACCCAAAACTGGCCTGTCCTGTACAAAACTGCAACTAATATTTAAATTTATTTATTTATTTACGCCTGCGTAGACATATTAGATAGATCTGACAGACGGATTGTGTGCCCTTTTCCTCTTATCCTGTTAGGATCTTGAGGGGTTCTTTAGACACAGTCAATCATGCTTGAGCGAAGCCTGGCCCGGAGGGAATTCCCTGTCAGGATTCAAACCCTACTCACTGTGGATGCAGCACACTACAGAGAGGAAATACCAATTAGTACCACGGGGCGCAAGATAACGAGATGCAATCGGTTAGATTTTTAAAAAGAAGCCATCGTTGCAGAACAAGTAAATTCTAAATTATGTCAGTCCACTGCTGACTGCTTTAACTGGACCCTCTGGAGATGGAAACACAATTGACACATTGAAGAGAACTATGGAACGCAGTATCAACTCTGTGTTCAATCCTATACTGTTTATTTTACACATACGCAACCTTCATACAAACAGCAGAGAATCAGTGTGTTGTGCTGTAAACCATTAATCAACAGGAAAAAGGTATTCCTATCACATTAACCAGCAGGTTCTCGCTCATCTGAGTCTAACTCACAAACACCTCCCCCTAACATCTTTCAAAGTGGCACGACTGGGGCTTTGCACAACCCAACTGTGAATTAACATTTACCCTAGTCTCTGTTGTTCACATGAGCTAATTAATAACATAAGCACCCTAGTTATGTAACAAAATTAGTCACTAATAAGCAATTCATGAGAAGCAGTTTAAAGAAGGCCAGTCTCAATACTGGACTATTTACCTAGGGTCACCAATTTTATATCAAAGAGTCCAGGGTTGAGCCCTGTTGCCATGCCGATGCAATTAAAACGGTAGACTACCTCTAAGTGCAATCTATCTTCTGATAATAAAGTGCCCTGTTACTCTGCTCCACTCCTTCTCTTCCTCTAAAACACACATACGAATTCACATACAAACCATTTTGAATGGTGTATATGTCACTAATCACAAGCGTTCATGTCAGCCCATGTGGAAAAAGATTTACTGCAGCAGCATCTTAAATCACATGTACCATGCTAAGTAGTGCACCGACTACCACAAGGTACAAAACCAAACGGTACCATTCTTATGTTGAACATAACATGGGTCAGGATCGTGTGTTTGGAGACACAGTGTGGATCCCGAGTACTCTCATTATTTCTCAGTTACATGTGCTTAAACACGAAACTAAAGAAAACTCTTTAAAACAATTGTTAATGGATTGAGATTTCTTGATTTTAATACAATTTAATTATAATACAAATTAATTTGTGCTTAGTTATACAGACCAAGCATTAATTCTGAGCATGCATGACTTTTCATAAAGATGTCAGCATGTTTTTACACTGTGGGTTAAAAAAAAAAAAAAAAAAAAAAAAAAGAAGAGTTGCTGCCTAGTTTCACATGTTTAAATAAATGAGCATGGCTTGTTCACATGATCTGACATACTGCAACATTCACTTTATTACCATTAATTCCAAACACTTATTTTCTACATTCCAAAGTAAATTTGGTGGCTCAGTTAATACAATAAAGACGTACTCAATGCAAGTGTTTATTCGGTTTACTGAACGTCCCTATGGTCATCAGTGGCCATTTCAGTGACGCACACAAGGTCATATCAGAATTGGTTATATACAGGTCCTCAGCTGTCAGTCAGAAATCTTTCTCCACCTTTCGTTTCAGGTACGCAACAGTCGCTGACAGCGTCCTCTTTCTGCCACGCCCAGGTAGCGCTTCCGCTGTGCCTTTAGCTTTAAACTATGCTTCCAGTTGTGTCTCTTGAAATGTTTAATGTCTTTGATATCTCTTTAAAGCCATTTCCTTGCTTATGAAGATAAATTATTGACTTCTTTGACCGTTCCCTAGACTTCATCACGTTGCAAATACACCATTAACTGTCTAAAAGGAGCCAAGTGTCTCAGTCCTTTTAAACCTTCTTAATTGTTGCTCATTATGATTCTGTTCACATCTGCAGGTGCTTTCAATGCCTGACTGAAAACACCTGATTGAAAGCTTTGTTCTTGCGAGTAGTAATCTTTAGAGGGCTGAATAATTTTGCCAGTAAGGAAATCACAAAAAGGACATTTGTTGGTATATTTGAAAACATGTTGTAAATTAAGTTGCATTTAGCCATTATACAAGTCATTCTTTTATCTGATTGTGAACAAGATAAAACATCTTCATAAAATGATAAAATTGCTCATTTTAATAATAAACACATTGCAAAGCACTGCAGTGGGGGTTGGATAGTTTTAAACACAGCAATATACGATTGTGTTGGTTGCAAGTCTTGGATAAGGGAAATACTACGTGTGTAATAGGAGCACAATCAAAATTTGAACAGCCTACAAAGTCATTATCTAATCTAACAGCCTTAAATATCCATCTCCAGCAGAGGGCCACAATGAGTTCATTCCACACTGATACTTAGGGTGGTTACATTTTCAGCATTCATGGAGTGTTATTTCCACATCAACAACATTACTACATGACGATTTTCTCCAGGTGCTCCTGCCTACTACCACTTTCCAACACCATGCGTTAGGTTGACTGGTAATCTTGCTTCTGTCACATATAGTCATAGATGCTGATGTCATATTAAATCAAAATATGAAGAAATATACCCAACATAAAATTACATTCATTCAGAAGGGGAAAGCATGCTGGTGGCTGTAAAAACACCAGGTTTGCTGATGTTTCCTACTGGAAAATGACATCCAACAGTTCTTATTGTGTGAATGTGAGTGTGTTATTCATTACAAAGAATCGACTGTGTCCTGAGCCAGCAGCTGCAATTTAGCCTCCAGCTACTAAACAAAGCATTTATTTGTGAGAGGTCTGCACTGAGGTGGTAATACTGTAGTTAAATAATGCTAACTCTGGACCTCATGTTAAAGAGCAAAAATATTGTTACTTAAGATATTCTTTTTTTCCAAAGCCAAAGTCTTGACATTTTTACAACGTTCAGGTACTGCTATTTTATTTTCTTTCTCCACAGCAACTATGGTAAGTTTTTTACCAAGGACAACAAACACACACACACGCACACAACGCCACGGAGCATAGCTCATCTCCTCCACATGTCATAAGCAGCTTTATGCTATTTATTTACCTTTATGTTTTAACAGTCAAATCTGATTTTTAACACATGCACCGTGTAGATTTAGTATTTGTAGCAAAACTCTACAACATTCAGTAGACTACATATAAAATGTTTAATATACATATAATAGTATATGTTTAGTATATTGTAATTGTATAGTAATTGAATTAGTATACATAGAATAACTTTATAATCAATTATATAATAAATATCCATAAAAATATTAAATGGCTGAATTATCAAAGACAAAAATTATATAATGAAGAGCCGTATGGGAGCCAAAAGAGTCAACTAAGCACACAAACACGGGTCCATGTGGGTTTACTCTGGGTACTCCGTTGTGCTAACTGGTGCGAGCATGAGTGTGTTGGTGTGTGTGCCCTAAAACGCATTTGCACCCTGTTGTTCATGCCTTGCACCCTGTGCACCAACGCACTACAAAATGAATGAATGAATGAATGATAGTATTTTGCAAACTTTGCAACAACTGCTCACAGAAAAGAGAATAGGGGTCTTTGAAAGACAAAAAATAATACTTGCTAAAAGTTCCTACTTTTACATATAGTAAGTGTTTACAATGTTATAAATAATACAAAGAACAGTTACTGTGTTGTAAAGTACATTACTGTACTAAATGTCTTCGCACTGTATTTTAATTAATTTTCATTTTGTAATTTAATGAGATTATCCATTATCCAGTCAACATCCAGTTTCGCAAAACCCATGCTAACGCTAAAAAATTATAAATTTTTAAATTGTAATTATTTTTGTAATTTAAT
>JAVSBV010023046.1:0-11988 GCA_033117975.1 Parotocinclus spilosoma | reverse complement strand
TAGATAGATAAATAGATATAGATATCTATATATATCACATATCACTTTTATTGCATAAAAACTGCAACAAAAAAACTGCAGACTGCACATATGGGCCCATGATGTATGACCACACCCTCTGGTGATCTGAAAAATGCAATTGCATTAGAGTAATAAACATAAATGTGAAAAAAAGAAAGAAAGAAAAATACATTTAAAAAATTAAAAAGTTGTACTATTTGTAATTCCTATACTGTACAATTTGTAGCTCCAAAACTTTGTCTTTTAAAATCCCTGATGTTACTGATGTTGGACTGCAGACGCAAATAACTATTATTCATTACGAACCTGTTCACATTCCAATTAATATTACATTTTTTAAACATTGCATTGTCTTGACGTCGAGGTCACTGATTAGTAAATTGTAATTTTTGTACTGTAATATAGTAATTTGAGGTTTGCACAGAATCATTCAAATGTAATTTTGCAGAGAACATTTGCACCAAATTTTTGGTTTTGACATTAGATACTTTGGTTCTAATGCTGCTACTCTGAGTGTCAACTGGTTTTTAATTTGTCCAACATCAAGTTAATAAAAAAGTTAAGGAATTAATGTATTAGCAAAAAAGTTCAATAAAACCTTGACTAAGACTTTCAATTTTATTGTTGTCATAGTGAGAAAATGCAAATCCTGAGAAGAACTCCAGACTTGGCAAACAGTATAAAAATCAGGGGGTGTGATTACGGGTCATTGTGATGCAAGTACATTTACCCTGAAATGAGTGCCAGGTCATCCCGCAGCATACGCAGAAATAATACAGGAACACACTACTAGGTGCAGGAGCTGGTATAGGTATAACAATGCTAACATATGATGCCAAAATTAGGCAATAAGTATCATGAAATGTGTGTCAGGAACTATTACTTGTGCCAGAATATCTCACTTGGTTTGTTCCCTCAATACATCGGATTTTACACAGCTCACAAATTATTAGGGATTATAAATACGAAGAGGATCCCACAAAAATCTGATCACGTGCATGCCCCATCCCTGTGAGTGTGTTTTGTCAGTCTTCGGTGACCATCCACCCTACTGAACAGTCAATGTGTGGCACTCTCATCCAGTGACACGCTTGACACGCTTCTGTTCACAGTTGCTACTTATTCATCCTAATTTAGTTTGCATCTTACTTACGTAATCAAACAACTTTCATTGACTTTCTTTTTTCTGTTGATCTTGTTTAAAGAAATAAAACGAAATGCCTCTTTTTTCAGTCGCTTCATATTCATTTTGAAATATCCCATACTTTTGTGAAAAGAGTAATTACGTAAGCAAATAAGCAGTGTGTGATTTCAGCCTGGTGCAGATGAGGTAGTGTGTTAATTAGCATTATGCTAAGCTATCAGCATAAGAGAATTACAAGAAAGTTTATGAAGCAAAAACTTCACCACGGCGTCCACAACGAGCTCCATATAGCTAACCAGCGCAGTAGTCATGAATTAAACATGAAACTAATCCTGAGACAGCATTGCTATGTGATCTGCGTCTGGTCTTCTACTAACCGTGAAAGATCACAGCAAGAATAACAATTAAGTGTTGATGAATGAGCTGTTTCTTGGCCATTTTATACATGGAAAACCATGACTTCCTGTCACAATGTGAACCGTCTGACCCAGGAACACGCAGCCTACAACGTGACATACTTAGCTATTTAAAAAAAATTAATAAATAAACAAAACAGGGCTTTTTTTTTTTTAAATCACCTGCCTATATCATCTACTTTGTTCAAATATGTTAAGTAGCACAACTGTAACTGCTGTTTACTACATGCAATATTTTCTACTGCAAAATATTCCCAGTTAAACTGTCAGCGACACATTCCAGGATATTTGCCACCACTAGCATTCACAATGTTGTTGCATGAGCACTGTGTTTCCACCCCTTAACTTGCCCTTTTTCATAGTGCAGTAATAAAGGCTGGTTTGTCCTGCTGTCACAGAAGATGGCAGCCACAGACAGTGACAGGCTGTTTAGCTAAAAAAGAATGTGGTTACTGAGATAAGTAGTTTTTATAATAACTACATATTAATAACTGAGCAATCTGGTTTACTTCATCAGTCCACCACTACAGGGACCCAGGTTCAAGTCAGGAGTCACATGAAACATGACTATAACTAAAAGAGAGTAGCTGAGTATTCAGGGGACAGGCAACAAGTGATCAAAATATTATTAAGATCTCTTTCATAGTTAGAAAAAAATGATTTTAACTTGAACCAACGTTAATAAATGAATGTGATCAGGTCTTCCACCTGAGCACATACACAGAAACACAGTAGCTGCTAGTCATCAAAACTATACACACTGGACGCAACTTGATTTAAGGGAAATTTTGTCAACGTGCACAGCTACACTTGGCCATTGTGGTTGTTGCTACGCCAAAATCAAAAACAATGATCACTGGTCGGTGATATTTTTTGGTCGAAAACAAAAGTTGGCAAAAATCCCAGAGAATGATCATTAAAAAATAATAATATAAAAGGTTGACATGGCTTAATGTTCTGAAGCAGTGACCTAGAAACTCAGTTACTACTGGGGACAAGTGCACTCTACTGCTGAAATTATGAACACGTGGTCCATAGGGTAAGAAAGGGGTGCTTCTCCAATAATTTTTTTTTTTTAATGGGCATTTCGAAAGTGATATTTATGGGGAAAAAAATCCTTTCGACCAAGTATTGTTTTTTTTGCTTCAACTGGTAGTGGCTCGTTGTCTGCCTTGGCGAGAGGTGCTTTTGCCAGATCCCCTGACAAAGAGATTTAAATGGTAAGAAAAAAAATAATTGTAAAAATAATTCCTTTTCTTTTGTATCAGAACCAGGTTTTGATATCCATCCCTACTAACTGGTGACTATTTTTCCATGCATCCGTCTTGTGAGCACAGAGCAACTGCAATGTAACCTACAAACTAATGTTGGTTAATGAAACATGATTTCAACTGTACTGGTGAAAACTTGCTACCCAAGACAGAAAAAATATTTCACAAAAACCCATAGTGATAACCATAATATATACAGGACAACAAACTTTATCCTTTAAAAAACTAGTATGCAAACATAATGCCTGGATAAAATATCAAATTGGTGAGATTTATACTTCACAGCAAGATGGCTATTGTTGGAAAGAATTAGATACAAACACCCTGACTGTACAGTGTGTTATAGTATTTATAACGATTTGGACAAAACTGGTCAATCGCAACCAATTAAAAACAGTTCAGAAAGCCTTAATTTAAACAGAGAACCTGTATATGCTGCGATCACCGCTGTAAGGTAACACCTGTCAGGAAGTCAGAACAAATATGATCTGCGAGTGTGGTTAGGCTAGGAATTCTTGTTAGCAATTAAGCTGTAGATTAGCATTTAAGGTATTCCAGATATTTAGGAGATGCTATTTCACCATTAAGTACATTCCGTATTTCATACGCTGAAAAGCTGGTGTCAATCCAACTAGCTTCCCAACCTTTTATCTTAGTTCTTAGCTAAGATAAGTAAACCTATCACCTATGGACTGGAATTCATATTTTAACTCGAATATGCCATAAAATGTTTCAGGGCATTTAGAGACTAAGACCCATTACACACTTGGCCTTCCCTTGTGTTTGCAACTGCAAACTCAAAGTTTTTTAACTATATTCTTGTACACAAGGATCTCTATTCAGTCAAACTGTAATCCAGCTGCTGCATTATATTTAAACCAGGTCATAACAATGCATCACATATCATATTCCAAAGATGTTATTGGAAAATGATGCTTGCTGCATCAAGGGTTAGATTTGACATAATCTCTTGAAGGTTCCAGCTTTGGAGGTTGACGTTCAGAAGATGTTTGTTGTCGCTGATGCACCAGAGCACTGGTTCATTACCGACACTGGCCTCATTATATAAACTGGACACTGGCTAGCCTTAACAAGTACACATTCACTACTATTATACTGCATGTTGTTCCAAGTGTAATCCAAATCAAAAACACTTCACTTTGATTAACAGTACATGTAGATACATGTAATAATCAGGAAATGGCTCCATTATAAGGAAAATTTTCTGTTTTAAGAAAATAAGGTAGCAAACATGAAATCTGCTGTGGAATCTCTGTGCTGCGGTGGAAAAAAAAAAAAAAATCTTTGTGCTGAAACTTTACTATGGTAAGTTCAGCTTTCTAAACATGGTATCTGATCTGTATTATCATCATTTATTTCAAGTAGGCTAAGCAGGTATAGTTAATTAATTCAGAATAATTTAAGTCAAATTAAATGAACAATAAGGGAGCCTAATTTTCTAAATACTACAAAATGTAATGATCTATGCTAGCTTTAGCTCAACTCTCATACTGCTTGTTCTTCAGCGTCTTTTCATCACTGTTGCACCCACTATCTGGCTTTTGGCATGCATTTCATTTCAAGGTGGTTGAACAGGGTTGTTGTGTTTCCACCAGTACCATTGATGTAAATGTACTTTGAAACTGTTCAGGTTCTAACTAATTACTTCTGTATCAGTCACCAGCTCCTGCCTGTGTTGCCAAACAAACGAGGACAGGACATGTCCTCAGGTCCTGGGCTACTACTGGTTTAATTATGGGTTCATCAAGGTTAATTTAGGCGGGACTAACGAATAGAGAAGTGTCTGGTTGTTTAATCAATCGGGTTTTAATCTTATAGGAAAACATGTGCCTTAGCACTATTCTGATAAGATCCTGATACTCAAGATACATTAAATAACCTAATGTGTTATAAGTTATAGTCTGGTTAAAACATTTTTATGGGGGGGGGGCTTGGGGGTTTCCTGTTGATCTTCTGGATCTGCGTTCCATACACTCTTCCGATTGCACCTAGTATATTCTGCCATAGGACACTACTGCTCATTTTTATCTATTTTTTTTACATACTAAAAAGATGTTAGTTTGTTTTTCTCTCAGCAAGGACAGTGTAGAAAGCAGAGTGAAACCAGGAACTGACAGAAATCCTCGGTGCTGAACTTGCAGGGCTGGCATTTTCAGATATTTCTAACATGAATTTTATTCCCTCCTCTACGTTCTTCTTCACTCCATCCCACGTGAAATATTAAGGCTCGTTTTGCCATAAAGATGTAGCAAATGGCAAAACTGCCTCGTATAGAGGAGCAAAGATTATTGTCAAACAGTTCTGAGTCGTTCTTATTAAGGCTTGTTTTGTGACAAATGTCTACTGCTTCTATCTCTGCTGGTGCATTTGCACTGCCATATGCATGGTGCAATTATTCCACAAAAGAGAACTGATGTGCTTGGGGATTAAGCAATGTGTAGGAAAAAGGATTGCAGTCTTTTCTCACAATAGGCACTCTTCTTGCCTGTGAACAAGATTTAAGCAGCTATGAATGTTCCAGCTTATTCTGCTTAATAACAAGAATAATAGTCACAAGTTCAATACACAAAACTGTCAGTTACAGTCACTATGCGACCATTAAGCCAGACCCTTAACTATACTCATGGCTTCAATACTCATGGCTATGCTATGATTGTTTCTGAATCACTTGTAAATCATTTTAATAAAAGCATCTGCCAAATAAATAAATACTACAACTACTGAATCCCAGCATTTCAGTGTCAGATTCCCATGGTGGATCTGTGTTCCTCTGAGCCTTTAATACAATTACAAATGAGCCCAGTGGCTCCAATTACACCATTTCTGCAAAAACAGAGTCGGCTTTAAATTGTTCTCATAAAGTCTTTGAGAATCTCATCATCTCACCTATCCAATAGAGGGTACAGGGTTTTCTACCCTAATAATATTACACAGTATAGGAGTTACCATAACAGAAGAAATTATTATGACATAATAAATTTTGCGCAACTGAACAACTTTCTTTGACATTACATTTGCTTTTCTTTTTTTTTAATAAAATATATTAAAATGCTTATTTTTTCATCACAAATATATACCCCATTTTTTTACATTTATGTATTTTTTCTAATAATTTACAGAGCATGCTGCCTATTAATAAAAAAGCTCCCTGAATATTTAAAAACACATGCTCATAGTGCAACATGCAATACAGTATCATTTAAAATAGAAGTCAGTTTTCTTTTTTTGCCATTTCTAAATTACTGATAAGTGTGCAGTTCTCTGATGATCTAATTAAGATGTCACTATCAAAGAAAACAATCTGTTTGGGCATATGGAAAAAAAGTTATACAAACCCAATGTCAATTAAGTTTGAGCATTGTGTAAAACATAAATAGAAACATACTTTTTTTGCAAATATTTTTCAACCCATATTCAATTGAATACACTACGAAGAAAAGTTATTTAATTTTTGTATTTAATGTTCTTATCAACTTATCAACTTTGATTTTTGCCAGCAACACGTTCCAAAAGAGTTGGGACAGGGGCAACAAAAGACTGGGAAAGTTGAGGAATGCTCAAAAAGCACCTGTTTGGTGCATTTGGCAGGTGAGTACCATGATTGGGTATAAAAGGAGCATCCCCGAAAGGCTCAGTTGTTCACAAGCAAGGATGGGGCGAGCATGAGCAAAAAGTCCAACAGTTTAAGAACAATGTTTTGGATCATACAATTGCAAGGAATTTAGGAATTTAATCATTTACAGTCCATAATATTATCAAGATTCAGATCATCTGGACAAATCTCTGCAAGTAATCGGCAAGTCCGAAAAACCTACATTGCCCATACATGCCCATCAACCATACATGCCCATGACCTTCGATGCCTCAGGCCGCACTGCTTTACGCCTGTAACGGATATTACCACATGGGCCCAGGAAACTATTGTCAGCGAACACAGTTAATCTCTTCTCTTTGTGCAAGTTAAAACTCTAGCATGCAAAGCGAAAACCACAACAACCATCAACAACAACCAGAAACGCCACCACTTCTCTGGACTTGAGCTCATCGCAGATGGACTTGCGCAAAGTGGAAAGTGTCCTGTGGTCTGACGAGTGCACATTTCAAAATGTTTTTGAAATAATGCACATTGTTGTGTCCTCTGGGCCAAAGAGGAAAAAAAACTGGCAGGATTGTTATAATTGCAAAGTTCAAAAGCCAACATCTCGGATGGTATGGGGGTGTGTTAGTGCATATGGCATGGGTAACTTGCACATCTGTGAAGGCACCATTAATGCTGAAAGGTACATACAGGATATGGAACAACAACTCTGCACAACAGCAAGGCTTCATAGTAAAAGAGTGCAGGTACTAGACTGGCCTGCCTGCAGTCCAGATCTGTCTACCATTGAAAATGTGCGGTGCATTATGAAGTTTAAAGTATGACAACAAAGACTCCGGACTAAAGTTGTACATCAAGCAAGAATGGGAAAGAATTCCACCTACAAAGCTTCAAAAATTTGTGTCCTCAGCTCCCAAATGCTTATTGAGTGTTGTTAAAAGAAAAGGTGATGTGACACAATGGTAAATTTGCTTTTATAGCTAAAATCTTAATTATACAGATAATTATACAGCTAATTTATCTTAATTAAAAATACACACACACACACACACACATATATACACACACACACATATATACACACACACACATATATACACACATACACGTGGCTTAATAATACTAACAGACTCTTTGCAGTGGGTTCTAGAGATAGACCGATCGCAACTTTCTCAACCGATTCCAGTTTTTTAAACATATGATTGCCTAATGTTTCATTACCTCATAAAATGGTTCATTAGGTCATACAAACATTTCTGTTTGTACGACTTTTTTTTTTAAATAGGAAACTCCCTCATTGCTAAAGAAAGATAGCAGGAATAATATATATAAAATGTGTTGTTCCAAACGTTTTTGAAGATGTTCTGCTGTGGCTTATTTATGCCATCCTTGTATTGCAAACAGCACACCCTGAGGAGCTTCCACACGGAAGATAACTGCGTCCAAATTAAATGCCTGCAAGCTACTACTAATTAGCACTTAAAAAAAATCAAATTTCCGCATCACGAACATGCATCTTCAGTCTCAGGCACAAACCGGTGAGTGACTGGGCCGTGCGTAAAGCTCTGTATTCTGCACATACGTTTATAATTCTATATTTAGTAAAAGTACTGTGCTGCTCGTGTGTGGCTGTGTTTGTGCCGCTGTTACAATCATGTTCTGCACAAGTGAGATGTGACTGGAACAGAATCAGTTATACGAGGCCAATTACAGCTGATCATGCTGAAACTTACCAACAGATCAGTGCATCTCTATTGGGTTCTCAGCCAATATCTTGCGGTTCCTTGCACAGGTTTGACAGGACAACCACCAATGGATCACCTCGACAGCATTGAACAGCCAATCAAACCTGCAGATCTACAATAATGCAGGAGCTAAGCATTGAGCTAAGAATGGAACCCCGATTTACATGAAAGCAGTCTTAAAAACTAAGCGGCTGTGGTAACGTCTGGTCGTCATAATTTGCGCTCAATATCCTGTTTTACAGAACATAATGCGGATGCTAAATGGCGCATACCTGTATAATACAGTCAGGGCCAAATCTGTTGGCACCCTTGAATTTTTTCCTGAAAATAAAGTATTTATCCCAGAAATGTATTGTACATTACGCATTTTGTTATACACGTTTATTTACTTTGTGTGTTTTGCAACAACACTAAAAAACAGAAAAAGCCAATCGTGATAGAATTTCATACAAAACTAAGGACAAAATTGTTGGCGCCCTCAACACAATATTTGGTTGCACCTTTTAAAACAGCAATGTGAAAATCTCCCCACATGTGTTCAAGTGGGATTTGGATCCAGACTCATTGCTGGTAATTTCAGAACTTCTCCAGTGCTTGTTTCTATTAATTTCTGGGTGCTTTTTGAAGTATGTTTGGGGTCATTGTCCTGCTGGAAGACCAATGACCTACAGCTTTCTGACACTGGCCACTACATTGTGCTTTACACACAGACAAGGCACCCAGTGTCGGAGGCAGCAAAACAACCCCAAAACCTTACCCTGTTTACGGTAAACAGTTGAATTACATGCTTTACCAAAAAGCTCCATCTTGTCCATAAGACATTTGACCAGAAGGACTTACTCACATACATTTTAGATTTATGTCTCTGTCCTTCTGGATCTTTTACCATTGTGTTTAGTTTCATGTCATTCAAATGTCGACGGATAGTTTGCACTGACACTTATACACCTTGAGCCTGTAGGACAACTTGAATTTCTTTGGAACTTGATTAAGGCTGTTTATCCACGATCCGGACTATCCTGCGTTGCAACCTTTCATCAATTTTTCTCTTCCGTCCACGTCCAGGGAGATTAGCTACAGTGCCATGGGCTGTAAAAATCTTGATTATGTTGCACACTGTGGACAAAGAAGCATCAAAATCTCTGGAGATGGACTTGTAACCTTGGGATTGTTCATATTTGTCCACAATTTTTAATCTCAAGACCTCGGACAGTTCTCTTCTCATCTTTCTGTTATCTATGCTTAGTGTGGCGCACACAGACACACAATGCAAATATTAAGTCAACTTTTCTCCTTTTTATCTGGTTTCAGGTGTGATTTTTATACTGCCCACACCTGTTACTTGCCTAAGGAGAGTTTAGCACATGCTCAAAACAAAGGTATTTATCAACAACAATTTTGTCCGGCCTATTTTTGGTTTGTGGTTTGCATGAAACTATATCATGTTTTCTGTGTTTGTATGAATGAAATTTGGCATCTATCAGTATCTACCAGAATATCACACACCAATTAGTGTCCTGAGTTTGAAAAAAGAGTAGTAAGACAGCAGTCATAAATATTCATTCACTGGATCCTGCACAGGGTCGTGGGAGAGCCGGTGCCTAACCAGCAGCATTGGAATAAGGAAGCAAAAACAACCCTAAACAAAACGCCTATCCATTGTAAGGCAAATACAAATACAACTAATGTAAAACACGTCTTTGAACTGTGGGATGAAACTGGAGTACTAAGAGTACACCCACACAGACACAGGGAGGACATGCAAACTCCACCGGACCCAGACAACATCATCTGGTGACAGAACCCAGAATCTTCTCGCTGTGAGAAAACTGTGCTACCAAGTGAGCCACCTGGCCCCCCATTCATAAAGAAATGCAGCTCTAGTGAAAGAGAAGCAAAGTAGCAGGTAACCATTTCCTATATATAACCATGCCACCAACCTGCAACTGGTAAAATTAAAAATGTTTTACAGTACATAAAAGTCATGACACCAAAACACCACAACTACCGGTGGAGGACCTAAACAGTGTTGCAATTGTAGTGAGAAAGACAACTTATAAGAAACAAGTAAGCACTAGAAATATTATGTTGTGACATTATACCTTAAAAAAATAAATAATAATGTTATGTCAGTTCTACTAGAGTAATTTTCTACAAAAGTATTTTCCTAATAGGACAAATTCTAACAAGCATAAAATGCAGAAAAATGGTTAAATAGAAAAGTCATCTTTTTTTTAATTATTTATAGTGTAACCAGAATTCCAAACCATTATTTAAATTTGACTGTTATGATATTGTTCATAGTCAGAAGACAGTGGCTACATTATTGTTTAAAATGGTTCCACAAGAAGTGTTCTATTATTTCTGTAGTTTGGTATTACTATTCTGCCACATTGGTGTCAGTACAGAAATTGGTGTTAGATCTGTTCCGGTTGTAAATTAGTCTTAAAAATGCAAAACCTGAGAAAAACATGATGCAATATTTTTGCCAGATTGCACAGCCCTAATTCAGTATAAAACAATTCCTTTGACATTCCCTTGAAATACTACTACCCATTTACTATTACTTGAGTCCTGCATTTTACTTGTAATCATGTAAACCTATAATCATTTTCATATCATCATTGTTACCTCCATATTTATTGCTTTAATTTAGTACTTAGGGTAACTTTTTAATACTTCAGGCACTGTCAAATTCTGCAATTACATTAACAAATACCACGTGCTATCATACAAAATGATAATTAACACAATGACTGTAAATGTAATTGCAGCAACGATGAATAATGATAATAATAATAATGGGGGGGGGGATAACTGATAATATAATTTCGAAACTAGCCATTAAAATGTGACCGATTACAGCTGCGCATGCGCTAACTTTCTGCATCTACATGATTTATCATTCTATATTAGCATGTGACGACGTGCTAAAGTCGATAGTCTAAAAATCATCAAGGACAGATAATATAATATTCCAAACCCGCTATAACTATAAACATATAGACTTAATTTTATCACTCGAACTTGTGTTATTAACGATAGTGTTAACAAGTTAAAAGGTGTAAACAGGTGAAAGGTTTCTCAACCAAACATACAGCAATTACCTATTAGCATACGACTAACAGAAAACAGTCATCAAGTCGCAAAATAGTGGTTTAAACAGTTAACTTGCGCCTTTATTATATGAAAACATGTCTAATACACTCCTCAATGTGGACAGATGGGCGCTACTAGATGCTAACTAGCCACATTCAATGTGGCTAGTTAGCTTTAATGCAACTTGAGCGAAAGTTTTCCAGAGTGAGCAGTTAGCTTAGCTTAGTGAGCTAGCTGTATAAACACAACGCCATCACACAAACACTTCCCTATAAGTATGTAATAACTGGCATATCTTATAAAATTCATTTAAGAGAAATCTGTAAGCAATCGACATTACACTACATCTTGTCGTTAGCTAGTTAGCTAGTCTGGTTATGTTTTGCTAAATAAGTTACCAGGAAGAGCCAGCCTATCTTTAACACTCTTCAACTGCAGCTCGAGATGATGATGATGATGATGATGATGGTGGTGGTGGTGGTGGTAATGAAGACGTCTGATCACTCCAACTAAACACTGCCTGAGCCTGTATCCCAGCTGTGTGTCACTAACACACTAATGACGGCGGCTAGTCCGAAGCAGCGACTTGTTTGAAGGCTTGTCTTGTGTATCCGTAGCTCGTTTTCTAACTCGCCATTCATGATCTGTAAAACACACATCCCAGAATGCCTAA
>JAVSBV010023036.1:0-11988 GCA_033117975.1 Parotocinclus spilosoma | reverse complement strand
CTTTCCACCCGTTCTACTTCTGCTCCCCGGATTCGAACAGGGTGGTAGCGTCTCTCCTGCCTCTTAGCGAAGTCCACAATCAGCTCTTTCGTCTTGTTCGTGTTGATGAGGAGACTGCTTTCCTGCCAGTTCCTAGGCTCCATGTATCTGATGTCTTTGGTACTGGCAAACATTTAGCAATCTGTCATGTGGTTCTTGTGCTTTAGCCATTCTCACTAGGACTACAAACAACTTGGACAACCGAATACCTCTCGGGTTGACAGCACAAGTTGCACAGCAAATGTTTGTCTTAGTCACCAATTTATTCATCATCAGTTTTATCTCACTCACCAAAGAGGTTACTGTGTATCACAGCTGTTACAACTTAGATAAGACATTTATACTGTGGGAAATCTTCTTCAAGATGGTATATCCTATTGTTTAGCATATTCACTATGCTAGTGCCTGAAGGTTACACGTCTCAATCCTGCATGCCAAGGCACAAGTAAAACAACACTTTCATAGAAACTACAGGGAGTTCATGTAAAGACAGGCTGTGCTTATTGTGGCCAATTTAAGCTCACCGGACAAAAAGCATTTCCTATATAGCACAGTACCGTATTTTCCGCACCATAAGACGCACTGTATTATAAGCCGCAGTCTCAATTATGGGATCTATTTCTGTATTTAACCCATAAATAAGGCGCACCGTAAAAATAAATAAAAGCCCTATTCTTCTCTGATTCGGGGGTGGGGGGTTATGAAACAGTCTCGTGACCAGATTTCTGTTCAGCAATGATGCAGGCTTAGCCCAGGCATCCACAATCCATTCACAAACGGTGTAATACGTACTGTACGTATTACGTAATGTTCTATGATTGGTTTAGCTACTGTACGTATTACGTCCCTGTGCCAGCCGGTGCGCCTTATAGTGCG
The DNA here is from genome assembly GCA_033117975.1 of Parotocinclus spilosoma. Lineage (NCBI taxonomy): Eukaryota > Metazoa > Chordata > Actinopteri > Siluriformes > Loricariidae > Parotocinclus > Parotocinclus spilosoma. The sequence continues at coordinate 11,073 of JAVSBV010023036.1, read as the reverse complement.
GTAAATACGGTAATAGTAAGGAAGCAGTAATCTGGTGCCATTTCAGTTACAGACATGTCTTCAGGGTTCCAGTTCTTTACAGTAAGTGCATGCTGTTTGTGCAGTCTGCATGTTGAAAATGATTAGCAGAGAAACAACTCAGGAAAACAGAACAAGAAGACATTTAAAATAGCATCACCTCACTGTGGAATTTAACAAAGCTAAAATGAACTCTGCTGAGAGTGCAGCGCCGGATACAAGCAGACATCTGCTGCTATCTTTCTTTGTTCAATTCAATTAAATTCAATTTTATTTGTATAGCGCTTTTTACAATAGATATTGTCACAAAGCAGCTTTACATTGATATGTAAACAAGTGTAACAATTGAATTATATTTGTCCTTTTTTGTCCCTTTTTAATGGTAGAAGTTCCAATTTAAAGGAAAAGTTAAACAAACATTATCTGTAAGATGTTAATTATAATTCTTAGACCAAAAAAAATTGAAACAGCCAATTTCGGACCTCTGTAGCAATCAAGTTAACGGCAATTAATGCATTTCTAAGTACTACAGTAAGAACTAATAATTTTACAAGTTTTCCACCAAATAATACCTTAATCTTTTAATGCACCTAGGCACTGCTTCAAAATGTCGTCTTTACGTCATATTATTTGTACATTTCTAACAAACTGACTGAGCCTTTATAATTTTGCATTTTTTCTTTAGATTTTGTTTCTCTTGTTAAAATATCCATAAACCAGCTAAAAGCAAAAGAATTTGGCTGACCTTTGGACACATTTCTGTTCCCTTCATAATCAAGTTCCTGGCCACCTGTAGCTTGCCTGTCACTTCCTCTAGACGAGCAGAGGCAATCCAGGCAGGAGGATGGTGAGGGTTCGTCTCCCTCACGGACTTCAGCAGCAAACGTGCCTTCTTAATGTCACTGTACAAAAAACACAGAAGAGATAGTCCAGGCTTGATCAAGATTACAGAATAGAATAAACAAGACTATATTAAACAAAACAATATAAAGACAATACTCAAGTATTAAGCACATACAATACAGTGCTGTTTATAGTTTGAACACTCACTGAAAACCATATATTTCTCTTTTTTAATCGCCCTTTATGAAGGCTAACGTTAGGATAAAATAAATTTGTTTATTACACAACTATAAACACACGTTAGTCCACCCAAAATGCATAAAAGCAAAAGTATAGACCAACATCCCAATTTTTGTGAAAGCAAAGAAAATTCACAACATAATTCAGGTGGCAGAAATACTACATGCAATGCTCACAAAATTTAGGGGATAATTTATTGGAAATATTTGATGTGGTAATATCCCACATTTTTTGTGAGCAGTGTATTATACAAAAAAACTACCAGTACTACAAAAAACATATCTTGGCCTCATCAACAAATAAGGTGATAATTTACTATGTACTTTGCTTTGCTCCCATGTTCCAGGGATGTGATAGGTTAACTGCTGTCAATTCAATACCAGTGTGAGTAAATGTTACACTGGAAGTTGAAACTTTTATTCTGTTATGTTCAGTATTGAGCTCTAGCTTAGTCTTTATTCAAGTTTTAATGGTCACTGAACTTCATAGTTCTACAATTTCAGGCTGTAGTCCAACTGTTTCTTTACATACTTTGTCACCTTTAGTCAGGACTGGTTATATACTGCATCATTTTCAAATACAAGCTTAATTGCCAAATTTCCTTCACAAAGTAAGGATGAGAGGTATATGGATTGAAAACAAGCTTTGTAATATGTAAAGCGTTGGAAACTTTACTTACATAAAATACTTAAATACTAGAAAGTAAAGACAACTTACCTAATGTCACCTCCATGTGTTGGAATCATGGAGTTCAGGTCAGTCAGATACCCTTTGGGGTCCACTACTGTTTGACCACTCACTGAGTCAGACACCTGCGTACATCACGTGTATAAATTAGACCTTACTACTTAATTCTGATTAATTTACAGAACCTGAATAACAACCCCAAAACACGAAAAGTTGAGGCGGCATGGAAAACACATATGAAAACCCAAAAAGTGTTTCCTACATTTACTTTGACTTTTATTTAATTGTGGAGAGTATAAACTAGGATGCATAGAGTAAAATTTTCTTGGCTGATTCAGATTTTTTTTCTGTCCAAAAATTATAAAAAGCAGCATACAGATCATCTTTGTTTAATATTTCTTTAAATTGGAACTTCTACCATTAATAAGAAAGAAAGCAGCAGATGTGCGGCTCTGCACTCTCAGCAGAGTTCATTTTAGCTTTGTTAAATACCTCATATGGAGTGAGGTGATGCTATTTTAAATGTCTTATTATTATTCTGAGTGTTTTCATGAGTTGTTTCTCTGTGGCTACTTTCTTCATGCAGACTGCAAACAGCATGCACTTACAGTAAAGAACTAGAACAACAGAAATCTAACAAGTTCACATCATCAGTATCATTCTGTCTCATCCACAAACCCACAGATTAAAGCTGGAATTGTATTTAAAACTGATGAAATTGTGAATTAATGTAAGTGTAAGCGATGTGTTTATTCATGTGTGAGTGTCACTTTTGTGTGGTGCCTAAGTGTGACTGTCTATGTGCAGCACAGAATCAGTTAATATGAGACTGAACAGCTGATTACTATTTACACTGATAAACACCTGTCACGATCAGATCAAACCCAATATATATAATTTAAACTTTACCTCATTTGTTCCTTTATTAAACACTGGAAATATTTGCATATTTCCCCCTCTAAAGTGCATAATATCAGGAGGAATGTCACTATACATAGACTTTGTCAATAACCTGAAGAGAACTGGTAACAACGGTCTCAAAGATGACCGTTAGTAACATACTACGCCCTCATGAATGAAAATCCTTCAGGGCATAAAGGGTCTCCTTGCTCACATCAGCCGGCTGTGTCTTACAGCATGACAATGACCCGAAACACACAGCCAGGGCAACAAAAGAGTGCCTCTATATTGTATTGAGGCATCAGCTGTTGTGACTAAAAATAAACATCAACCACTACTCGCTTGCAAAATTTTTTTAGCTTATAGCAAGACATGCTGTGGCAGTTACTATACCTGGCTAAGCCTCATGTCCATCAGAGTGTTTCTGGCCTGGCCAATTTTCCTCATGTCCAGATCTCCTGCTCCTGGGGTCATGCCCCCTGGATATGGTGTATTTAATCCTCCAGGGAAGGGTGTATTCAAACCACCAAATTGCTGTGGAAAAAGTAAATAATCCTATTAAAGAACACAAACAAGCTCAATGTGAAGTGGGAGTCTAGAGGTTCTCTACAATCACTTACACTACCAATATAATAAAAAATAATTAATTAAGATTACCATGATCATTAAGATAAAATAGTCACAGCTTTTAATGCTGTAGTCTAAGCATAAATGATATTGTCACAAGCTGTTAAATGGCAGAATTATAAATGGCATTAACAATAGGTAGGCCATTAATCATCCAGTGAAGAAAGGGGGGAAAAAACCCAACTGTGACTATAGTAATGTTCAGTCAACATCAAAGACCTGTTTCACAGAACCTAATGTGGTACTTAATATAAAAACACGTCATACTAACAGATTTCCCCAAAACGTACGTACGTACAGTTCAATCCCACATTATGTGCACAAAGAAAATACACACAGACAATGAGACAACATGCAACTACAAATATAAAATTTAGGCTAATATATATATATATATATATATATATATTTGAAGGAACTATAAGCCATTTCCTCCATAGAGAAGAGCTTTAAGTTTTTAACATTACATTTCTGACATTTTCATTAGACAATGGTAAATGAAACATTCAGACAGTCAACAGAACCTCAATAACTCAGACAGACCAAACTTTACACTGTCCAATCACTGGATTACGACAACCTCCTTGCTTCTGCACTTATTCTATCAGTTCAACTTACCATTATAAGAGCACATTACAGTTTAATAATTACAGACTGTATTTTGTTCCACCACATACATTGTCCCTTTTACTCTGTTTTGTAATGATACAATGTAATGGTCCCCCACAGGACCAGCACAGTACAGGAACTGTTTAGGCAGTGGATCATTATTAGCACTGTATTGTGTGCTCTGTTGCTCCATATTGCTTCACTTTAAAAATGTAAAGTCAGAGACAGTAGCTAATCTGATGATGCACAGTTTGTGTTAATCATACTCTAAACCTTCATTAGTGCTCACAGATGCTTAGATGCTGGCTAGTGGACTATTATCAGTCCAGCACCAACACTGGAGTGTTTAAAAAAAACAAACTACAACAACACTGCTCACTAACACACCACCACGCCAGGGTTACTGCAGTGCTGAGAATAACCCAGCACCCAAATAGTACCTGATCTGTGGGGGTCCAGGCCTTTAAATAACAGCATAAATGCAGGTAACAAAGTATGTAGAAAAACCAACAGACTACGCTCTTATTACAGAACCAAAAAGTGCTTCTATATGTTAAGTGGAACTGATTAAAAGGATAAGGAGTACAAAAACAAGGTGGTTGTCGCAATGAAGTGATTGGACAGTGTATTATTACCATTACTAAAAAAACACTGAACACTAAGCACAGAGACACATCAATTGAGGTACAAAGAGAAAATGTGCTACTGTGCAAATAAAAGAATAAAACATATGCCATGTTTCTTACATTTACTTTGACTTTTAATCCACTGCAGACAGTACGAACCTGACATATTTGTCTTTATTTTTCATTTGTTATTAAAAATCCATTCCTGAATTTTAGGCCTAGAGATGGTTGGGCTTTAGGCCTAGAGATGAGGTTAAAATGGTTTTGTGTTGTCTTGATAAATGCATGGACATCCATTGAAAGGATGTCATCCTGAGGGAATTAATGTTTCTCTAAATCTCAATGTATCTTTCTGCATGAATGCGGCAATTACAGAATTTAAAATTATCTTCACCGCATGCACTGAAGCCCCATACCATGATATAGCCTGGCTTTAGGACTAATATGCCACTTCTGGACATGTTTAAGATGATGCTTGTTTTTGCATAGTGAAGTTTCAATCGGCATTTGTGAATATAACTGTACCCATGTGATTATATCAACACTCAAAAAAATTAAGGGAACACTTAAACAACACAATATAACTCCAAGTAATTCATACTTCTGTGAAATCAAACTGTCCATTTAGGAAGCAACACTGATAGACAATCAATTTCACATGCTTTTGTGCACATGGAATAGACAACAGGTGGAAATTATTGGCAATTAGCAAGACACACTCAATAATCATTTGTTACTTTTAAATGTTGGTGGTGCTTTCACACTCGTGGTAGCATGGGATGGACTCTACAACCCACACAAGTGGCTCAGGTAGTGCAGCTCATCCAGGATGGCACATCAATGAGAGCTGTGGCAAGAAGGTTTGCTGTGTCTGTCAGAGTAGTGTCCAGAGGCTGGAGCCGCAACCGAAGATCATACCTCTTTAGTTTAGGCTTGCACTCTTTCCCATTAAGCAAAGAAAAATCCTTAATCTGGAAGATTTTCAGCAGTGGTGGCAGCCAAGTTAAGCATTTATTTACATTAGATTGTCTGCCGTTCTCTGTGTAACTATTTCAGCCATACACGATCCACTGTGGCTTTCTTTGCTCTCAGTTATGGTTTTATTTTTATGCAGTACTGCCAAAATGCAACACAATTATGAACTGACCAGTAATGGTGTCAAGAAACATGGGCATGTCAGGAAATTATTAATATTAATTATTAATTACTAGCTCCAAATTGCCTACATTCTAAACTTTTTGGAACGTGTTGCAGGCCTGAAGTGCAGGGACGGATGTTTATTAACAAATAAAATAAAGTTGACCAAATAAAACATGAAATATCTCTGGTTCATACCCTCTGCAATTAAATTAAAAAAACATAGAAGTAAATGTAAGGCACACCGTATATTTTTTTATATTTGCATTTCACACATCATCCAAATTTTTCTGATGTCAATTTTCTAAATGAAAATAAGGAATAACCTCTTTAATACCTATTAAAAGTTAATTAGAGATGCAGCAGAGAGAGATTTAGATAAGAAGTCTTTAGAGTCTTTTCCCATTTAAGCTCAATTTATTGCTTACATGTGTTACATGAAAAGTGTGTGAGGGGAAAGTTGACTTAAATTCAAAATTAATTGCCAAATGTTTGTAATTCATGAACTATAACAGCAGAATTTGACAAGTGGCCTAGAGTAAAAGCTAACTTATCTTTAAAAACATAAATACATACAACTTTGGGCTATAGCTATATTTTTGGTGTTTATGTCAATTGAGGAATTGTAAGAAACCTTAATCCGGTCCTAATTATATTTTTTTATACAAGAGGCAAAAGTACAGTATATTAAGAATAATAATGTGCGCCACTGTTTAAATAAAAAAAAGATTATATTCACCCCTTGTCGAGGATCAACAGTGGTGTGGTTTTCTCCGGTCTGGAGGTGTTTAGAGAAGAAGCTGTCAGGTACAGGTGTAAGTTTTTCATAACGTGGGTTTCGTTGCCTCTTGTTCCTGGCATCCCCCACATCTGGAATGCTTAACCACTCCTCTTCTGTCACCTCAGCCAGTTTCCTCTACACAAACACAGGACTTCTTGAAGACTGCAGTACTTTTCCACTGGACTGACACATTCTTTTATATATTTGTTTTCATTTTTACCAACAAAAATGATAAGTAAAGATAGACCAAAGTTCAGTCAGAAAACAAGACTGGAATGTCTGACTCAAAAAGGTTAAGTTGGGTCAAAGAGCAGAGATGAACATTGAGGGTGAACAGAGCTTAAAGAACAAAGACTTCAGCACACAAACTCTGACATCACATGGCTTTCCCTGCTTCAAACAAGGAGGTTTAAATAGCAGAGAAACAAACAAAAAAAGAATAATTACAAAAATAAATAAATAAATCAGACAGGGTGAGTCAAAAGACACACACACACACACACACACACACACACTTTATTAACCGAAATAAATAACCTATTTTGCTTACACATTGTGTAATCATATCACTACTAACAAAAGTTACAAGCAAGCAAATAACTCCTACTGTGAACAGCTGCACTACATTTCATATTCTACTGATCACATTTAATATAAAATCAGCGATTTCTTCAGACACTAAGATACCTTCAGGTTTTTCCTCTCATTCTCATCTCTGTGTGTTATAGATTTGCACACCGTGACAAATTCCTAGCACAGGCAAATGCCTATGATTGATGGCTTGAAATTATTCTATTCAAATGGTAAAACAAATTACAGTAGCAGTGTTTCCTGACTTCCCGATGCAGTGGACAGATATATTAATACAGATACAAAATGCATATTTTGCATTTTGAGCTGAACTTTTTGGCAGACTTCAAATATCCAAACCACTGCCATGATATGGTGTAGCCTTGCTTCAGGACGATGTCTAAATAATTGAATGTGATTCCTACAGCTGGGCAAACAACTTGACTGACTCTTGTGCTGACTTTATACAACCCTGCATGCTGTTATCAGACTACAGCCATTAAATATTTAGCTTTTATATATAATTTATATAAAGTTTATATAATTCTAAAAACCAAAGCTTATAAATGTTATAGAGAAACCATTTATATTGCTACAACTCGAGATCATTATAAAACCTGAAACGCCCTCTAGTGGATGTTTATTCATCCACATAGGTTTGTACACTTGTGGCTCTGGAATATCAAAATGTTGGTGTCAGCTTTGGCAAAGAATTTATTAAGGAGCATAAACAATTAAGACTTTTGCAGCTCATAAACACAAAGCACTAACCTTCAGATCTGAGAATTGCTGTTGAATCTTGGGTCGCTCCATTCGATATTTCTCTATTTCTTCTTTTTCTCTCAACTCCCTGTTAAAAAAAAGTTACGTTAGAAAAACATAGAACCAATCGATTAAACAGCATATGAAATAAAAAGTCTACAAATTTGTGTTGACTGAAATATAATTAGGATGTTTATATTGTAAAAGAAAACAAAGCAAACAGTCATCTCATTAGCTCAAGTATGAAGTCCAAGCATTCTAGAGGATAAGGAACTTTACCTTCTCTCCTTCCGTCTTTCATCCATTCGCTTATCTAGTGCTGCATAAATAGCATCTGCTTCTTCGTCATCTTTCTCGTAAGGTCCGCTGGAGAACAGGCTACCAGCGTAACCATTAAACTAAATGAAATAATAGACCACGTTCAGTTTGGCTCAGCAGAGAGAATTACATAATAGCATTACTTTCATACAAATTAGGCCTTTCGAGTAAGAACATTAATAATGAATAAATACATCTAATAACATCTAATTGTGTTCTCATTGTTTGATCAAGAGGAATCCATACTTATTTGTCCAGAATGGCACCCTAATCACAATTCCTATACGGTATAAATGACAGACGTGCAGCCTAAATTCACAAAACATCACTGTGCAGTGTGACCTCACATTTGGCACATGAGACGACAGACTTCATATGTTGGGTGTTAAAAAAATGTTAAATAAAAATATTTAACATTGTATTAGCTGCAGTGGCAATTTCATGACAACTGGGGAAACCAACTCACTAAGATTAAATTCACACAGATATAGGGATGACATGCAAACTACACACAGGAAAAGTCTTAGGTTGGAATTGAACCAAGGACTACTAAATGGTGAGGGGGGGGGTCATACCTAGGATGCTGTTTTGTGACTAAAAAAAATATATATATTGATTGTTATTATATCTTATTTTCTGTGTATGTTAAAGCTTACGAGTTATAAAGACATTATTTTAAACCAGTTTTTTTTTAAGGCTAAAAATAACTCTAGAGCTGACTGTATATGTGTGTGTACATAAAGTATGTGTGACTCATATTGAGTGACACGTGTGTGGTGAAGTAATACTTGTGCATTCATTCCATGGCTAGAGTGTCTCTCAGCCAATCAGATTGCCAGGCAGTAACTAAATGTAGTATAATTAACTGTTTATTGTTCATGAATACCTCATCATAGTTGGTATCATTAAGATCCTCATCATCATCATCTTGATTGTTCTTTTTCATTTGGTCTCCCACAGTTCTCTTCCCAGGAGGCGCATGTCGATCATCAACAGGATCATTGGCATCACGAGCAGGACCAATATCAGATCGAGTGGTGAAACCAGTAGCACTGAAACGAGACAAAGAAAACTATCAAAAGAATGTCTGGTTATAGTCAATGTGATTAGGTCTGCAAGCTGAGATATGAAAAATGTACTTGGATAACTTGGTTAGAGAAAAGGAGGAACTGGCAGCAGGTAGCCAATGGCTGCCACACTTACCATGCAGACCAAATTATGTAAACAGTCACCATTTTAGTAGACTGCCTCCTCAAAGTGACAGCGGAGCACAGGTCCCATTAAACACATTTGGTTATGCGGAAAAAAACTAGTCCCCCACTGTTTAGTTCACTGAATATCTGTAATGCTTAAGCAATGTTTTTATTCCAGTTATCTGAAATATATGGATTACACTATGGATTACATTTCCTTTTTTGCTATAGAAACTGTTTCTGTAGTCTAACATGCTAGCCCACTACTTTTGGGTTAGCCAAGCCAAAATATTAGGTAAAAACAAAGGAAACAATATATATATTACAAACACTAACGCACAACAATACAATGTTTGGCTAGCCATATCTGTGTAAATACACGTTTTGAGTCCTAGCGCTGCTTTCCGCTTGGCTCAGGAATGATTAAACCCTCTACGTGAAGGAATGGGGCCCTGTGATGGACCACGGTTTGATCCAGATCACATTTTAATTGGTCTATTTTTTGCCAGATTTAATTAGTCACTCAATGCCAATGCTCATCACTACCACTTTCTGCTGTTTAGGTGCTACAGGTTTTACTTGAATGCTTTTGTTTTAAAGACCCACTTTGCTCACATTTAAGTTTTCTTCCATGTTATTTCTACCAATGTAATTAATGAGCAACACATAATATTGTATTAACAAGAGAAGATCTTTTTTACAGACAGTTTTAAAGGATGCAAAACACTGTCTAATTACCGCTATCAACAAAATAGCACAAAATACTGAGAAAGCACATTTTGCCAGTATCGCATGCACAGTCTGGATCCCTCTCAACACGGATCAGTTAAAAGCAAAATTTCTAATTAATTTAAAATAAGGTTATCAATTTATCACTAACAAACAATCCTCATGAATGAACTTGTATGTATTTTTAACGATGGGTTTCGATGTTACGAGGCTGAAGTTGGCTACTTATTCACAGCCTCCGATTCGTTTGGCCCTTTATTCACAGCGACTTTTTCTCCAGCTGAAATTTCCTCGTTATTCATCATCCTGAATCAGCAAACAGCTGTAACTGAAAGTGTGTGTTCACGATTCTGTATTTATGTGCAGATGCGCTTTTTGCAAACTTACAGTCATAAGGACAGTGGAATTGGAACGTGCTATGCTAAACTCACCACTGTGAATGTAAAGAATAAGACAGACAATAAAATATGTAATTTATATTTAAAAAAATACGATTAGTATTCAGTTTATTTTAACTGTATTTTATTGCAAGTAGATTTATTTCAGCAGATACATTTTAGTTTTAGGTTATATTTACTCTTTGAATTTAATATACACCGCTCTTGGGTGATTTTAAACGAATTATTAAAAATAATAAAACCTGTTTTTAGTCTGGCCCAAAGTTATTTTAAAAACAACTGGCAACATGTAATAAGCATCACTGTAAATTAATAGTAGGATAACATTCCAGAGTGATATTAATGACTTTAATCACTTTGGGCCAGGTAAGGCCAGACTTTTTTAATAGCTTGTTCCTCGGATGCCCCTACTTAAGAATCTACTGAGGAGGGAGGAAAATAATTCAAATAAATCGTTATTTTTCAGCACTTTTCATTTCTCGACGACTATGTGAAATCAATACAAGGAAGGAGAAGGAAATTAAAATATATTTTTATTTAAAAATAAAATGTATTTTACCTACAGTTAAATTAAAGTGAATCTGAAAAAACAAATAAAAATAACAGAAGAAAACGGTTGGCTCTCCACCGGAGGG
>JAVSBV010023027.1:0-11988 GCA_033117975.1 Parotocinclus spilosoma | reverse complement strand
GTTTTGTGTTCGCTGTTTGTGAAAGTTTCATTCTAGACTGAATTCATTCAAGCCCGACGATGTTACCCAAACGTTCTTCAAGTTCTACCGCTAAAATAGTGTAGAAATACTTCAATAAATATAGCGTTCCTACTTTGCGGATTTTCGTTTATCGCGGGTGGTCCTGGAACGTAACCCCCACCATAAACGAGGGAAAACTTTAAAGGATTGGCCAAAGGAATATTCAGATATGGAAAAATTAGTAACGGATTCCGGAGGGATATCTGGGTGTTGCTGATTTATGGCTTTCGCTTTGCATGTTAGAGTTTTAACTTGTTGATGTAGATGGAGGGATGAACATCTACTAATGTTCCGATAATATCCGTTAACGAATTATGTCGGTTTTTAATGCAGTGCTGCCTGAGGGATCACAGGCGTTCAATGTTGGTTTTCGTCCATGCTGCTTACTTACAGGGATTTCTCCATATTCTTTTAATCTTTTGATGATATTATTGACTGTAGATGATAAACTCCCAATATTCCTTGTAAATGCACAATGAGAAACGTTGTTCTTAAACTGTTGTGTTTTTTGCTCATGCTCGTGCTGAACGTCGCCCCGTTCTTGCTTGTGAACAACTGAGCCTTTCAGGGACACTCCCTTTATCCCCAATTATGACACTCACCTGTGGAATGTTCCAAACTGGTGTTTTTTGAGCATTCGTCAACTTTCCCAGTCTTTTGTTGCCCCCGTCCCAACTTTTTTGGAACGTGTTGGAGGCATCAAATTCCAAAGGAGTAAATATTTGCACAAAACAATAAAGTTTATCCGTTTGAAAATTTAATATCTTGTCTTTGTAGTTTATTGAATTGACTATGATTTAAAAAGGATTTAAAATCAGCGTGTTCTGATTTTAATTCACATTTTATATTAACACACACACACACACACATCCCATAATGACATATCCCCAAATTTTTGTAAGCAGTGTGCACATGCGCGCAAACATACAGACAAACACACGGACGCACACACGCACGCAACTGATGTTTTTAAACCACAGGTAGAGTGTGAGGTTATGTGCCAAGCGGTGGAATGTCACCCCCTCTAGGGTTGACTAGGGTCGGCATTGCACCCTGAATCACCTGCTTTTCCCATGACCCTCTCCGGGATAAAGTGGATAAAAAAAAATGAATCATTTATATTTCTACTAATAATATTGTGTAGAATAATCCAATTGAATAAAATAATAATAAAAACAAATCAAATTTAAAAAAAATCTACCCTAATTAAAACCCTTAAAAAAATCAAAAAAAGAAACGTAATATTCATAAATTCAAATGACCTTGTTTGTTTGTTTATTTGGCTTCTTTAACACACACACACACACACACACACACACACACACACACTCAATGCCAATTTAGAGACACCAATTAACCTAACACGCATGTCTTTGGACTGTGGGAAGAAACCGGAGTACCCGGAGTAAACCCACGCATACACGGGGAGGACATGCAGACTCCACACAGAAAGGACCCAGCCGGCCCCGCCCTTCTTGCTGTGAGGCGGCGGTGCTACTCACCGAGCCCCCGTGCTGCCCTTAAAATCAAATTAAGATATAATTAAATATACTGTGATATACTGTGATTTGTAGATAACGTATTACTTTTGGCTCTTGTTCCTCCTAAAATCCCTTAGCAGACATAGAACAGGACAAATTTGACATGGCCATAACTACGATGATCCCAAAATGTTCAACGGTCACAACAGAACCGGCTGGCATATGGAGTTACCGTAACCCAAAGTGCACAGAATGTATTTATATATTACACACGACCTGAGGTGCTGTGAGAAAGGTCCCGTATTTCTACAAAACATTTCTGCGAACCTGATAATAATAAACCTATAGAGTGTACATAGTGTCCATAATGAACCAGTGCCGTGTTTAAATGAGAGACGACTGGTTAAACTGGTTATAGATCACTGGATTTATAAAGTAGCTAAGCAAGAACATCAGTCTTGGAATGTAAAACCACTGGCTTCACTACAATTAGCTTTCCCAGAACAAAATAAATAAAATTACAGCCTGACTTATAGTGGGGGCCAAAAGTCTGAGATCACCAGTGGAAATGCTTCTGTTTTACATTCTTTCTCCAATTCAACACAGCGCTCTTTGGTACACCCCACTCGGCGCAGCGTCGGCGTCGACGTCAGCATTATTGATTGCCACATTCGTTTTGGAACAATAGGACAAGGTACGCGAAAAAATGGAAACAAAGACATTTAAAGAAGGTTGAGCGGTTAGATGGACGCATGTCAGGGAGCATTTGAAACGGAAATACAGAGTCAAAAAATAAATACAAAAGTCCCAGGACGCCCTTTTATTCCAGAAACAAAAGGGGACAATGATATATCTGAATACCCCAGCAAGTAATGGCTGTGGGGGACTATCTTTTAGGCTATGTCCGGAACGTACGTAGAAAGCCGCCATATTGGATCAAAGGCAATTTTTGTTTAATGGGAAGGAGGTCATGTAGGATATCAAAGACAATCAAAATCGTCTCAGAAATCGATTGCACCAATCGGATTTGCAATATCTGCTGTGGTTTAAAAGTTATGAACACAAAGTTACAATTTTTGCAGTTCATCACAGGTGCAGTCAATTCCGGTTAATGGGACCAGACGCTTATTCGGACCAAATCCTAAACAAATCCTATTATATACACGTGTAATGTTATTCGCTTATAAGGACCAAAATTCCTCTTAATCAGACCAAAGAACGTGTACAGTATGTAATATCCGTGAAGAAACTCTTCGTCTCTGGCATCACTACCCGAAAACTCCCGAGTTTCCCCACAAACCCTCTACTGCCACCTACAGGTCTTTGCCTAACATTTCCATTTACTGCAAAAAAAGAAGCCACAAGTTGCCACTTAGCCACAGCAAAAGCGGATCAGCAATTTAGGGGAGGATTTTTGGGATCCCCGGAAGTATTTATGCTTTTATCAAAGGTCAGGAAATCCAAAAAGTTTTGTTGACAAGAGCAAAACCAGCGGGAGGTGACCACGCCCACCACTTTCTTGATTTTATTCAAGTGCAGTCCATCAAGAGAACGCGTCAGATCACACTGGATAAGTTCTTCAAACATTGACTGGAATTTAGTGAGAACTTTTTTTTTTTTAAAGTATTATGCTTCACATGCTGAGTACCTATACATTATGTTGCAAATCGTTTCGAAAAACTTGTTTGCAAATTTATCTTTCAATTAATGGTTTATTAAACATTTAATGTTACATAGCATGTCCCATCTTGTAACATAGGGCATGTTCGTTTAAATTGGACCAGCCCGTTATTAGGACCAAAACCATCACGTCCTGATGTGGTCCGATTAACCAAAATCGACTGTATTAAGTTAAACTGTGTACCTTGTGTTGTCATCCAAGCACCATGTAAGCAGATAAGAAGATAAATGAATGAACTGAATTATACTTCAGTTGCTTTAATATTTAATATCCTGTGACTTACAACTTGTACAATTTTACAGTCCTAATAATGCTGCTTGCTCACGGACCAAGCACTGGCAGGTTTGCCGAAATGGGAATCCAGTCCAGTCCTTAACCAGTAAGGCACATCAGTCACACAGTTTACTTACCCATTGCTGTGTTATCAAGAAACGTTACTAATAAAGTTTTTTGTAATATTTGTTAGAATAATATTAGACATGCTTAGCTATACAGAATGTAAAATAAGATTGGTATTCGAAATTGGCTGGCAGAGTACAGGTATCATAGCAAATTTCAGATCTTTTTATCAGAAGAGAACAACTGGGAGCGGCCCATCAATACTGGACTGCGGACCTGATGGGCCAGGGTTCAAATCCAACCTCGGTCAAGCTGCCACAGTTAGGTCCTTAACTCATAATTGTATGAGTTTTAAGTCACTCCGGATAAGGACGTCTTCTAAAAGCCGTAAATGTCTTTACTCAACCTTGAATTACTCAGTCTCGAATCCTCAGACTGGTTAAAGGTGCAAGCGCAAGAGTCAGCAGAAACACAATATGTTCACTCATAAATCTTTTAATATATACAGGCCACATTGTACAAGAGAACGTTCCTAATTCAAAACTCCATAGCAAAATTTGTTACAGTGTGACAAAATTCAGACAACATTTAAATAAGAAAAATCCATCAGAGCAACAAAACTAGTACACACTAGAACCAACGCTACTTATAAAACTGAGCAGAACAGAGAACTAAATGGAGAATGCCAAATAAATACTGTACAATAGTACTGCATGGTAACAAACCTTGCCTGCAGGCCTGTAAATAAAAGAATTACATAAAAGCAAAGTGAATCAGTGTAGTGTGTATAAAAGCTGGTCTGGAATTAGCCAGGGCAGTAATTTGTGAAGAAAAATAATGCACGTCATGGAACTTGAGTGATAAACGCAAAAATATTAACACACTTTGGCTGGAGAGAACTGCTTGAAAAAAATAGCACCATTTTATCTATTACTGGACAACAAATATTTGACTTTCTTGATCGTATTATGTGGATTAAGAGCTGCTGAATGTGAAACCCACTTTATAAGGAATATAAAATATATTATGGACCATTACGTTGCTCATAAAGCAAGCCGATATGGTCAGTAGGTCTGTAATGCACTAAGCGTAGGTACTATACAAGTATTGTCTCAGACATGCTTGTGGACAATAAGTGAGGTTAGATGGAGGCAGACGGGTTATAAAAGCTGCTCACATTTACAGACATTTACGGTTTGGGTGCACATTTGCTTACACCTGTGGTGAATATGTTATCTGATAACAACCGGAAGTAAAACGATTTGGGATGGGATTTGTTAGCAGACCTGTAGGTATGCACAGTTCAACGTCTGGAATATGTTTTGCGAAACGGGACAATTTTTCTGTCATTCAGACAGGAATAAGATATATAAAGACAGATTTGAATTTCTTATTATAAATGGAACCTCAAATATGAATGCTTCTTTATTTGATCAGTGCAAAAATCGAATAGTCCGCTTCAAATAATTTTTCCCCCTAATTTGAAGAACTGATTTGAACTTTAAATACTGGTTAAATTATTCTGTATTACGATTTGCAATTACATACAAATATAGGCCTAAAAACAAAATCCCTTGGAAGTCGAGAACAGATTAAATCCCATTTACATTAGTTCTTGATTCAGATCTAAACAAATCTGCGTTTGAACAACCTTCCGGATTCATTTATGTTTTGAATTCTGAGATTGCACTGTAATTGTTAAGACCTCAGTTGCTTATAGCATTTGACGATGTATGGATGGATGTTAAAGGGCACACACCTGTACTTGGTTCAAAAGTGATGAATCCAATAAATCTAACTCAAAATTTCCCCCAATTCCAAATTGATACAACAAATCTGAAAACATTTTTCAATTCAGTTTGACAATGTTTATCATAAGAATTTAAATGTGTTGTCCAGTTTAATATTAAAGCCAGGTGTAGTTTCAGTCCTTATCCACATGTAACATTTGTACTGATTTATGTCTGTATAACCAAGTCCATACAAAATAAATACCAAAAGCAGCGTGTTAGAAAAGTTGCATGAGCCCTGAGCGTTTATTATACCTCATAAGAAGCTGCGAAGCAAGATCAGTGAAATGTCTGGAAGCCTGCGGCTCTTATTGCCTGAAATTGTGTTTCCTGAAAAACAGCTCTGTCTGGATACCACTGAGTGGACTGATAAATGTATGACTATTAGGGGATATTTCAAAATGAAATACTGTAGGTGGGAAGACTGTATGCACCGACACTGGCTCATGTCTCTGCTGGTGGACTCGGGAAAACAAAAAAAACAAAAAAACAACAAAAAAAGCTTATTTGGCATTCGAATTGAAACGAACCAAAACACTGCAACTCTGGACAGTTACCTGAGGCTGTTCAGACTAAACAGTACCACAGCAATTTGTCAACAAACACACATTTACATACTCTACCACACTGTATCTCAACGGTTTCAGGATCAATCAGGATAATGCAAGTGGCCAAAATCAAGTCACCCAGGCCACAAAACAGGCCAAATTAACTCAAATGTGTGTATTAAAGTCAAGCGACAGGTCGAGAACCACTGCTTTATCGTGTGTCCGTAAGAAAGACCTGGCTGCTATACAAATCAAGCCCGTGATCAAAGTTGTAAATCTTTTCTATATGAATTAAGACTCGTCTTATAAAAATAAATATTTTTTCAGTTCTTTATAAAAAGATGAGGAAAAGCCCAGTCCAATTTAGCACAAACATTACACTAGAACCCTGCCCCCACACCCCGACCCCCCCCCACACACACAACTATACCGATCATTACTGAATCCTTTTACTCATTATCATTACGTTACTCAGCTAAGCTTGACGAAAAGGCAAAGCTTTGAGTGGGTTGGTGGATAAAACAAGATGGCGGTAAACAGATACTCAAGAAAACAGACAAAAATGGCAAATGTAAGCAGCAATGTTGCTTACACACCCAGCGTCACTTTATCGAATTACAAATTGCTCTCACAAAGGTTCTCTCGCACGCTTTGGCAATTCCCTATTCCAGACTTTGAATCGAGTCAAACGCTGCACAGACACTGTCTGGTGTGGATAAGGGAATACCCCCGCAAGTCCTGTGATGGACTGGTATCATATCCAGGGAACACTTGAGTCTGTATTTTGTCCTCCAGACCCTCCCATGTTCCTGACAAGGACAAAGCAGGGTTAAATTCTTGAGGCGTGAAATGACATCAGAGAACAAATGCCCAGTCATAGGAGGAGGAGCTCTAGCACAGACTGATGATTTCTGTGTCCCATCAAAGCAGTTTGTTGTTTCCTGTTTTGTAACCCATTTATCCTGATCAGGTGATCCAGAGCCTATCCCAGAACTCACAGGTGAACATTTACACCTAAGGTCAGACATTTTTATTGCTTGTTTTGCGGATCCGCCGACGATCATATTTGAAGAATACAAAACAAAGATATTTTTTGGTATTTCACATATCCGCCGCAGTAATGGTTGAAATTCAAAAAAAAAATTAAGCTTTTTTCACCCTCTGGTGGAGAGCCAGCGTTTTTTTTCCAGATTCACTTTAATTTAATGGTAGATTAATCATAAATTTTATTTTTAAATAAAAAAATATTTTTTATTGTATTGTATCTTGTATTGATTCCACATAGTCCTCGAGAAATCGAAAAGTGCTGAAAAATAAAGATTTATTGATATTTTCTTTCCTCCCTCCTCAGTAGATTCTTAAGTAGGGACATCCGAGGAACAAGCAATTACAAAAGTCTGGCCTAACGGAATGCAAACTTATTGCGGAGCTGGGTAACGCTGTTTTCATTTCTTGATCCGACAACCAGCGTTGCTTCCTTCATACACAGGCAATTACACCTGCGATGGCTGACATGACTGGAAACAATGCTGGTACTTAAACCTTGATCATAGTAATGGGCTGGTGATTTCAGCCAAATCCGAGCACCTCAATATGGTAAACATCAGTAGTGGGATTTACCAAACTTTGCTTTGCGCCACCTTACCAAAGTTGTGCATGAATACCATCTAAACCACTGTACAGGCTGTTGAACAAAGAACCTACTTTTTCCATGCAACTCATTTGCCATTTATAAACAATTTCTTATATCGAAATGGAACGGTTTCTTATTCACCCCGTTAGAATTTTGCAAGCTTTCACCAACGACAAAAACTCACTGACCAATTCAGTAAGCTTCACGTCTGCGCCTCATGAAACAGCTCCTGTATTTTCAGTCTGCTGGCTGGCAGCCTTTTCATATTTGGAACTAGGCTAAAAGAAACCATGGCGTTTTTGTCTTCACGTCCCTTTTGGTCTCTCTTGTTCCCTGTCCTACTCAGAAATACTCAATTAATAAATGTTCAGGTTGGGAATGAAAATAATAGCTTAATCGCATAATAAGTTATGTTTGAGTAAAAGCTTACACTTGCTGTGTAAATGATATTTACCATATCTACCCATATTTAAATGTACTCAATGAACTCAAATGTAAAATATTCCCGTCGCATAGCTTTTTCTAGGTGTGTAATGGCCTTAAGCCTTAAACTGGTATTGCCCATGCTGGAGTACTGGCAACAACTGACCCTCGGTTTAAATTCCAAGATGGGTTTGCAACATGATGGTTCTGTGATGCCAAGTCGAACCCCAGTGTCAGAGGATCAAACTGCACAATCTTATTCTGTATCTTGCCAAAAAAGCTGTACACACAGTTAAAACTACCTCACAGCGTGAACTGGGTGCTGTGATGCTGCTATGCTTCAATGCTGCTCTTTTAGGGCGAGTGTATTCTAACGGGAGAACTCAAAACACCAGTGCGCCTTTAGAAAACCAAAACATTTCACATTACAATAAAAAATATCATCCACTCTCGATTCAGCAATAATAAATACACCAAAACAACAAGCGATGTGAACAAAGACAGTGAAGCACCAGCAATGTACAAATCGAATAAATTAAGAGGAGAAAAGTCCTCTCCTGGAATTCCTGTAACTATCTCCGTTTGCCCACTAGGGGGTGACAGAAGCTCTTGGTCGTACACGCAGTCTATAAATGCAGTGCATGATAAATGACTACAAACCAGAGTCCATGGTTTAAAAATGCCAAAAAGCCTCTCGTATTTAAAAAAATGACAACCTGATCTGATTGAAGCCTCCCCATGTCAGGTAGCTGAGCAGGTAGATTTCGTTTTCCTAGAAGTTTTTTTGTTTGGTTGCAATTTATAGTGGAAAAGAGTAAGACGATGGAGACGTGGCTAATCCCCAATGCCCACAGTCGTCCGATTGGCCTCGATGGATGCAAGTTAAGCACCGTGTTGTTACATCTGTATATCACTCAATTGCTATTAAATAATTCTGTTTTAAAAGGAAGAGCCTGTAAATCATACGCATTTCCGTACGATTCAGGCTTAAAGGCAAAGGCCTTGAATGTAAAAAACTATACCCAAAGGTTTCAGCCAAGACATTTCTCCTCCTCATCAGTTCAACCGTGTCTCTGGAACACAAACAGCAGATTCTGTACAAGCGGAGCTTCCTCTGTTGATGCACGTAACAGCCAAGCAAAGTGTACGGTGGATTCCATATCCAAGCTTTCGGTTCACCCGCTGATTTCTGTGCTTTTTAAATACCCTGTCACCTTCTTAGATGTCTCTGGATGATGCAGCCAGTTCTTGTACTAAACAAAAAATGGCTTATTTCTGCTAAGTTTCAGGATCTTCCCCAGTCTTTGTTTCGCAGTGGCCATGCCTTTCTTCGGTCGCTTCCCTGAAAGAGACGAGCAACAAAACCAAACTGATAAGCAAACGCTGAACAGCAATCTCTATAGATTGCAATACTGTATATAAAATATTCTTCACAACCTCACCTAAAGAAACTCAAGGCTAAGCTATTGGGTTCAGACCAGGGTTATAATCGTTAACAAAAACAAACGAAATAACAAAAACTAAAATTGAAAAAAACATTTTTGTTAACTGAAATAAATAAAAACGATAACTAACTGAAGCTGTATTATGTGTTTACAAAACGAACTAAAACGTACTGAAATTATAGATAAAATACCCTTCGTTTTCGTGTTTGTCAATTTATTTATAAACTCCACAAATCTCAAAGTCCATTTGAGAAGCTCGCATAAGAGGGCTAATTGTGAGTACCTTGAGTTCTGAGTAGCTCCCCCGAAAGAGAAGCTACATCCCGGCTAGGTAACACCGGGAAGCAAACGGCCATAATGCAGTGCTTTCACCGTCGACCAAGCTGCTGGTTAGTTATTATTATATATTATATTATATTATATTATACTATACTATATATTTATTATATTATACTATATTATACTATACTATACTATACTATACTATACGATACTATACTATATTACATTACATTACACTATACTATACTATACTATACTATACTATATATTTATTATATTATATTATATCCATGTATGTCCTTAGTTGATATTGAATATTTTCCGCAGCAGTATTACACACATTTTGCACTTTTGACTGCCATCTTGTGGACTGTTACAGATTTTGTGAACAGTCATTAAATAAATGTTTTAAATGGTATCTTTTGCTGAGGTTTTATTACACAATACCTACACTCTGACTTTTTGGGTCCTGCACCTAAAAAGTAACCGAATGTATAAAAAAAACTAATACTAAAACTAAGCATTAAAAAAATAATAATAACTAATAAAAAGTTAGCAAACTCAACAACTAATTAAAACGAACTGAATTTGAAAAGAAAAGGCAAAACGAAATGAAACTAAACTATAACGAAAAATCCAAAACTATTATAACCTTGGTTCAGACCCATCTTAATTCTTTGTGACAGATTCATCGAGAAGCTAAAACATTCCTTAGAGGTTTTGATAGCATCACTCAATTCCATGACTCAAATCTCCCAAAGCTGCTCTGTCAGATTGAGAGCTGGTGAATGTGGAGGATATTTAAGTACAAAAAGCGAATTAAAAGGAATTGAGCTTTGTAACATGGCATGTTATCCTGTTGGAAGAAGCCATCAGAAGCTCCACTGTAGTCCTAAAGGGATGCACATGGTCAGGAACAGTACTCAGGTAGGTTATGGATTTTAAATGATGCTTATCTGGTGTTGAGGGGCCTCAAGTGTATAAAATACCCCCAAATAATTAGCAGCCTGAACTGTTGATACAAGGCGGGGTGGATTTGTGCTTTCCATGCTGTTTACACCTAAATCTGATCCCTCCTTCTGAACGCTAGACCAGATATTAGACTCAGATATTAGGCCAGGCAACATTTGTCCAAACTTCTGTTGTCTAGGTAAATGCAGCCTCAGTTGACTGTTCTTAACTGGCAGGAGTAGCACCCGGTGTGGTCTTCTACTGCTGTAGCCCCTCTGCTTCAAGGTTTGACATGTTGTGCTTTCAGAGATGCTCTTCTGCATACCTCGGTTGTAACAAGTGGCTGCTGGAGTTACCGTTGCCTTTTTATTGTCTCGAAGCAGTCTGGCCATTCCCCTCAGACCTCGTCGCCCAGAAAACCGCCCTCGTTTCATGTTAACCTTAGAAATGGTTGTGCGTGAAACCTTCAGTAGATCAGGAGTTTCTGAAATGCTCAGACCAACCCGTCCAGCATCAAAGACTCCTAAATCCCATTTCTTCCCCATTCTGATGCTACTGAACTGCCAGTCGTCTTGATCATGTCTACATGCCTAAATGAGTTGGTGCCATGTTATTGGTAGATTAAATATTTGTACTACTGAGGAGTTAAGCAGGTGTACCTAATAAGTAATAGTGTATATTTCAATGTTAAAGTCACATAAAGACAACATACCATGTAGCACCTTAGCCTTTTGCTCCTCTGTCATCAAAACAGTTATTACAACATACAAGAAGAGCTCATTTAAAAAGCATTACCACTTCACTGTGGGACTTTATCTTAATTAGTAGCTTCAATATATCTATACATTTTTTCAAACTTTGGTTGTGCGTGTACCTTTGGTGGCCTGGTTGCTGATTGGTGGAGGGTTGGGGGCAGGCCTCTTTGACGGGTGCAGTGGTGGGGAGAGAGAGGTTTCGCAGTACTGGTATCGTGAGTCTGGACTTTCTCTACCCTGAGGTGAGTGCATGCTGCTGTCCCAGGCTTCGTTGCTGCTGTTGCTACTGCTGCCCTGACTGTCCATGAATCTCTGGTTTGGCTGGAACCACTGGCCCTGGTCATTCCGGTTCTCCCTGCTGTGGTGCATTAAGTTCTGATGCTCGTCCTAAACGAAAACAAAGAAAGGGCCGACACGGGGGATGGGGGGGGCAAACAAGTCAAGTGAGATTCATTACTATGGCACCTTTTATTATGGAGCATTTTCTCAAAGCAGCTTTATAATATTATACAGTCGATTACGATTAATAGGACCACCGGTTAATGGGACCAGCCGCTTATTCGGACCAAATCCTAAAGTACAGAAACAAATCCTATTATA
>JAVSBV010023006.1:0-11989 GCA_033117975.1 Parotocinclus spilosoma | reverse complement strand
CTTCATGGCGAAGGCTGTGAATACTTACGTAAATGTGATTTCTTAGTTTTTTATTTTGAATAAATTTTCAGAACTCTTAAAAAAACTTTTTTCACATGATCATAATGGGGTATTTTGTGTAGAATTTTGAAGAAAGAGAATAATTTAATACAATTTGGAATAAGGCTGTAACGTAACAAAATGTGGAAAAAAGTGAAGTGCTGTGAATACTTTTCGGATGCACTGTATTTTGTAGTCCTTTGTACTGTTCTCTAACGGTCAGGACCCACAGATCAGATCCAATGGGGTGGTGGATCATTCTCGGCACTGCAATAGCACTAACGTAGTGGTGCGTTAGTGTGTGTTGTGCTGGTATGATCAGGTCAGACACATCAGTGCTGCTGGAGTTTGTAAAGATGGTTCACTTACTGTGCACTATTAGACTAAATCTATTTATTTAGACAACATGTTAGAATAAATGTACCATATTTTTATAGGTTGTAAGTAGCTCATTTGTTGTTGTTATACAGTTTGTGTTAGTCGTCCTCTTATCCTTCATTAATGCTCACATGATGCCATTGACTGAACAATTTTGGTTGGTGGACAATTTAGTTGATTGAAAACTCCAGCAACACTGCTGTGTCTGAGTGCAGGGGACAAACAAAGTACAAAAGATGCATTACAATTTGTAATTGTAGAACTGCAAATTGTATCAAACTGATCAAATTGACAATGATTGCAGAAACAATGAGGTGTATCTAATAAAGTAATCAGTGAGTGTCTCTAGATGTTGTCTTAATGGCTAAACACGTCTGTTTTAATGCAGAATATGTACAGAGCGGAGGAAGGCTCAATCTCGTGTGGCAGCTCGGAGCAGAAGAGAGAAGGAAAGCCAACTGTTCAGAGAGATTATGGCTCTGCTGCCCCTGGCTCCATATGAGGAGGCTCAGTTGGATAAAGCCTCTGTCATTCGAATCACAATCGCCTATCTGCATCTTAGATCTCTTCTGGGTTCTCCACGCTCCACAACAGTACAAGCTACAACACACTCTGCTTCAGCAGTTAAGAATGAATGTGAAGAAGATGCTGCATGGGCCAAAAAAAAAAAAATTGAAAACAAAACCCTGGCAGAATCAAATGAGAAGTGGTTTCTAGATTGCGCACTTGAGGGATTCCTGCTAGTAATAACTTTGAACGGGAAGATTATCTTCACAACACAGGACTTCATCCCCAACCAGGTAAAATAGGCTTTGGATGCTAAAAAATAGCATATAATCTATACGGCTCTGGAAAATATTTGGAGGCCACTGCACAATGATACATTTCTTTGATTTTCGTATTTGTAGGCATGGCTATGGGTAAGTGAAAGTAAACGTTTTGGTTTAAATCGATAAATGACTGACAGATTCCGAATAAAACTTTTTTTGTTGGCAGCAATGAATAATAATAATAATATAACATAGAAGATGGTTGATTAATAAACAAATGATTCAGATACTGGAATGGGATTGCTGCCATATGTGTAGAGATGTTGATTCTAATAAAAATTGAAGTGGTTTCTAATTTTTTCCAGAGCTGTATTTAGAATAAGACATCGAGCAGTGATATGACCATTCTATTACATGAAGTATCTAATGTTTTATCATTCATTTAGACATCTATCTGTATCTCTCTATTTCAGATGGATGTGATTGGCCAGAGTTTGTTTGATTTTATGCATCCTTCGGATCACAAGGAGATTAAAGAGATGCTCACAAAGCTAATAAGTATGGATAAATACTTGTGTGACCTAGATAATCATTTTGAATTCCTATCATTTAATTCTTTGTGATTAAATCTTAAGACGTTCCTCACACCACATCTGCCCTGCTTCTTTAGAGAGTCAAGAAGAACAGAGGTGTGAGTTATTTCTCCGAATCAAAGATGCTGTCAAAAACACACAGACTCCCTGGAAGGTAACCATCTTTGCCTAATTATTAGATGCAAAAAGTATTTACAAAATCTGCCGTTTAGCACCGCAGAAGAAACTCAGGCCTCGCTTTAGAACTTAGCGTCTGTATTTTGGTCTCCAGGTGTTTCACTGTACAGGAGTCAAAAAGTCATGTTCTACCACTGGGTCAAGCTATCTGCTCCTCCTGTGCAGACCCCTACCTGTACAAGAGATCATTCAGATGGAGACTTGTGTGAATTTGAAAGCATTCCTGAGCATCCATGGTCCAGACCTGAAGTTCACCTACTGCCACTCTGGGTACATAGCTCAGGGCTATAGCTTCATCTGTATTCACTGTTAGAGCTTTGTAAGCAACATGATGGTGCTGCCGGAGTTAAAAATGTTGGTTTCCAATGGCAGCAGTGGTACTGCATTGGTGAAAAAGGAATATGTGTGTAGTGGAACCTCACTTGTGCTCTCTTTGGTTTCTCTGGTTCAGGGTTTTGGAACTGATTGGCTTTAGTGACATTGAGCTGTATGGTCAGTCCATGTACCAATACTGTCATCCATCTGATTGCCAGCTGATCCTCAAGGCACATCTCTGCTGTGAGTAATACTGTCTTACCTATACTTTCAGCATACAGCTGTGGACAAAAGTAAGAGACCACACCAAATTCTCCTAAAATCAACATCTCAGCACAACTTCAACACAGACACACCTCAATCTACTTAATGGTGTACTGATTAGGCGATCACCTGTATCACATCGTATTTACTGAAAAAAAATACAAGGCACATACACCCTGTGATTTAAATTAATGATTTAAATAATTATTAATAATGTAAGTTATAAGGCCAGACTTTTTTTTATTGCGGATCAGCCGACAATCCTATTTGAAAAATACAAAAAATAATATTTTTTTGGTATTTCTCGGATCGGCCGCAGCACCAATGGTTGAAAAAAAAAACTAATCAAAACTATTTTTTATCTTTTTCCGCCCTCCAGTGGAGAGCCAATGGTTTGATTCTGTTCATTTTTTTTCCCAGATTCACTTTAATTTAATTGTAGGTTATATAAATTTTATTTTTATTTTTATTTCTTCCTCCTTCCTTGTATTGATTCCACATAGTCCTCGAGAAATTGAAAAGTGCTAAAAAGAAAAATGTATTTTCATTTTTTTTTCTTCTCTCCTCAGTAGATTAAGTAGGGACATCTGAGGAACAAGCATTTTAAAAAGTCTGGCCTAAGATTAGTATTGTTTTGGCCTAAAATGTATATAAACTTTGTATTATTATTTGTATTATTAATGAAGATCTAAAACACACTGCATCGTCTTTGTTATTTTGACCAGTCAGTTATAGCCAATTAATGTTTTTATTTGGAATTTGTCAATAATGTATCGAATAAAACAAAAGTGCTCGATTTCACTCAAGCATATACACTACCTACAAATACTAAAACACAGAGAAACTGAGAATTTTGCATTGGTCTTTTAATGTTTTCCAGAGCTGTATAATCCACCTGATGATAATCCTGAACTGTATGAACCTGTTCTGTAAGGTTGTTAATGCGTAGGACAGTGTTTTCAAAGGGCCAGGTGTACACTGGGAAATATCGGCTGCTGCACAAACACGGCGGCTACGTCTGGGTGGAGACAGATGCGGCAGTTGTGTACTGCATTCGCACAGCAAAACCAGAAAGCATTGTGTGTATCAACTACATTCTCAGGTTGGCATCCAGGTTGTTTTATTTACAAAATGATCAAAGGAAATGTTGGTAAATGATTTGGGACGCTCTTATACAGCTCTTCTTCTTACGGTGCATTAGCAGATTCTGTCATAAACACACTAAACATCAATGAGCGGTTTAACAACATGCCTGGCACATAACCGCTAGTGCATGCTGATTCTTATAAAAGTACAAATCAAAAGAAATTCATAAATATAATTTTAAAAAGTTATATGCCTGTTATCACTGTTGCACCTTCTTGTGTGCTGAACCTAATTTTGGCAGGTTAAAATGTAATGGTTCTTAAACCGAAGACCTTCGTTTTGAAGCCTCAAAGAGCTTATACGGTTGCCCTCAGCTACCCACTAACTCCTGTTAGTCAAATTTTAATGTGGATATTTATTTAACCCATAATACTAACAACTTATTTAAGAAAAAAGTTGACTTCTACCTACACCGTCCACTTCCCTCTGACCTGTGAGGAACCTTTTTGTGAGGAGCGTTTGGTTTATTTCAGTGGTTCCCAAAGTGTGGGGTACAAGGCAAATGAGTGAGGCATGTTCAAGCTGCCATTTTTTTCCCTTTTGGTTTTTGGAGAAAATGTGTTGAAAGCGATGAATGCTATTACAGAGTAAAAATACATACATAAAGATACATAATGCATGTCACGTGTAATAATTGCACAGTAAGAGTGATTTCTCACTTTAGTTTGTGTTGTTCAATAAGAAGTTTTGTATGAATTACAAAGTTAAATTCCAGTTGAGTTTGAAAACAATCTATGTTTATGTGTGTTGATAATAATATTTTTATCTACAAAAGGGGACACTGCAGAAAAGTTTGGGAACCACTGCTTTATTCGGGGGTTAATTATAAGGTAATATTATTTTATTCCATAGCATATGTACAAATATACAAAATTGTTGAAAGTGGGTTGATTTAAATACACAAGAGCATAGCACGGATTTATTAGAAATGGAAATAGTCTTTTACAATCCGAATGTTTGCCATAATAACAATTTACCCAAATAGGCCACATTCTGAGAGCAGTACATTCTGAGAGCAGGGTTCACTATACATTGTCTGCTTATAAATTGCTCAAATATCTTCTGATCTTTCTCATCTTATCCTTTGTCCAGTGGAGTCGAGCTGCCAGATGTGGTGTTTTCACTAGAACAAACAAAGAGTCTGCTAAATCCACAAAAATACATATTGCCCCAAGTTCAGTCCATCCCTCCACCATGGAATACAACCGCTGACAAGAAGAGAAGCTCGGTTTCTAATCAGTCTGAGAAAGGTGAAGAATTTAGTATGATCAGATCAAGTAAACCTGCTCCATGATTACAAATTTAATAAGGGCTGTAAATGTTCTTTTCAGATGAAGACGCCAAAGTGTGTACAGAGGTTCAGAACCAAGCGGGTGGCTCTCTTCCCTTTGTAAGTACATAATATTATAACCATGGTTTGGCATTTAGCTGCTTTTATTGTTTAAGTAATCATATTGCATATTCAGTAGCATATTCATCATTAGCATCGAAACTATTCATTGTACCAATCTTAAGCAAAATATCTTACATTGTTCTACATTTAGCTTCTATTGTTTTCTGGATTTCATTTGGGCTGTCAAAAATAAATATGCCAAGAACATAAAGCAATAATATTTTAAACCCAGTCATTAATTTATGCTGTTACTGACATTTCTGAATTCAAACATATGGACTGTGTAATAAAAGGTTTGCAATGTCAGAAATTCCTATTTACTATGTAGAATGTAAAGCATTAAACAGAGCTAATATACCGCTCTAAAAAAAAAAAGTTTTTTTTAAAAATCAAATTTTTATTTTGATATATCCCCTAATAAAATATGCCCTACAGCTTTGCTTCTTACTGTCTGATTCTGACATATAAAAACGTTAAAACAGCTTGCACATGATGATTCTTATTAAAAAGTACCAAATAAAATGCTGGCATCTGGTAATCAATTCCTTTCCCCCATGAAATGTTAAGATGAGGCAAACAAGATTAAACAGAATTAAAATTGTTATTGAAATATTAATAAATGAATTCTGTTGAGGTTTGCAGTACTGTGAAATAGTCTTAGGCCACTATTGTCTTTTTATTAGAATCCAATCAACAATACAGGATATTTGTATGTAGTATTAAAAACCTAAAGAAAACCCTCTAATAAACAACTTTCATAAGCTGGCAAGTATTTTGTGTGACCTCTGCTAACACTTAAGCAATAGCAACACCTGGCAGCTTCATCAGGACACCAAACTGACCCTTGTACAGTGAAGTTTTAGGAAGAATTGTGTTTTTGGAAGGGTATCAACAACTTTTCCAGAAGGGGAACTGAATGAGAAGGCTATGATATACTAAAGTTCACAACAACTGAAATGAATATCATTGGTAAAAGATTATTATGGAATGGACTAATCCAAGTTTAAAATGTTTGGGTCCCATCATTGACAACATACTATATTTGATCATCCATTCCAATAGTAAATGCGATTATTGACCAAAACTTTTGCACAGAACTGCATATTGTGAACTTACGACGGCGTTTTAGGACCACTCTTTAAAAAAAAACAAAAAAAAAACAGTTGATTACGAGAATAAAGTCGTAACATTACGAGAATACAACCAGGATAGTCGCATTATTATACTATTTATTCTCGTAATCAACTGCTTTTTTTTTTTTTCCCCCGCCAAGAGTGGTCTTAAAAGGCCATCGTCTGAACTGGTATTGATCTGTAGTGTTCTTTTGTGTTTTTAGGGAAACACTGTATACTGCATTTGGAGTAAAACTAGAGGAAGCAAAAAAAAAAGTGATTAACTGTGAAATTTCAAAATTCAGTCAATTTAGTATTGTGACTTAACATGTCTGGAAATAAACGGAACAAGTTATCCGTTTGTAATCCGATGAAATGAAACAAAACAATTAAGACATTACATTTATGCTTAAGATGTTTATTTACAGGATGGATTTGACACTTGGTGTTACAGAAAAAAAATGCATAAAATCATTATTGTGTTAAAATAAAACCAGAATAACCTGAAGTCAGAAGAAGCTTGATCAGGAAAATCATTCTCTTTTTGGAGAATTGCAGCCAAGAAACCACTTTTTCAGAAGGAGAGATGGGTGAAAAGACTACGATACCCTAAAGTTCTCAAAGATTGTAATGGATCAGTGGAAATAAGGATTATAAAATGATGTAGCCAAGTTACAAATGTAGTTCAATCCCATTGTTAAAACAATGGTGGCCCAAGACTTTTGCACAGTACTATACTATACTACTATATTTCAAAACAAATATGAAGAGGATCCCACATAAACTGCTGGATAATCTGATCCTGTCCAACTCATCAATTTAACTTCATTATCAACAAATTATTTTACAATTTGATCATTGAAATCATTGAAAATCTCCTTTTGTAGAACATCGGTGACCTAGATTTGGATAGCCTGGCTCCTTACATTCCCACGCATGAAGAAGACTTCCTGTTAACCCCCGTTTTAGGTGGACTGGCAGAACATCCCGAATTAAACAAATACGGGCCCCTACCATTAAAACCAGAGCAGCACAATTCAATGGAGACAGACGGTCCAGCAAAAAGAAGTGTGAGAGTGGCAATGCAACACATTAAGAGTTTTACTTCTACATACAGGTATGTTGTTTTAACTCTGAAAACATTCTCAAAACATAAATCCTGTTTTTTCTTTCCACTCAATCACATTTTTTTAAAAACAGGCTAAACACGAGAACCGGACTTACTCCATCCAGACAATGGCATAACAGCCTGTACTCTGTACCCAAACAAAGACAAGTAAGGACATCATTTCACGTTTGGAACTTTAAGCTAAATAACTAGAACTGTAAATGGACTTGTTTGTAAATGACGTATTTTGGCACTAGGTGCAGTGCAACAGCAACGTTCCCTTTTATCAGAGCAGGACTAATTGGTGGAGGACAGACAAAGCTGATGTCTCGCATCTTACCAAGACGTTCTTGAAAACCTTTGGTAAGACATGAATCTAGAACTTCGTTAGCCGTACTCGGTGTGTTTAAATACGCACTAATAATGTAATAATTTGTAAAGATTTTAAAAATCCTCTTAGAGAGCTCCTAATTTAGGAGTAGCTCCTACCTAGGAGTTTAAGCCTAAGGGATTCAGATGAGATTTCAGAGCAAAGAAAGGACAAGAACGTTCAGTAAAGATGCGAGATGACCTGGTTGCTGGATATGACGCACTCTTTTAAAGAATGTGATTGGTTGCCATTGGCTCTAAAAATGTCGTATTGCCTTAATTAGGGAAATATAGCCTATTAAAACATTTACTTACTATAGTCATAGGCTATTTCTGCCTATTTTATACTAATCACATGTTTATTTTATTGACAGTTTATTCAGCCTGCTGGTAATTTTGTAACATACTTAAATCTATACTGCTCAAAAATTAAGGGATACATCAAAATGAAATGTCCCATAAGGAAATGTCCGATAATTTTTTAAGCAGTGCATGTTATAATATCTGAACTGGAGTAAATGCAGCTATGCTATTTTCAGTTACTTTGATTGTTGCGGTGTATTTAAGTGGTGAAGGTAGTTTACATTTACTTTTCGGCATTAAGCAGATGCCCTTATTCAGAGCGACTAACAATTCATACAGACCTACCTTCCAAGCAACTGTGGGTTAATGGACCCAACTGTGGTAGTTGGGTGGGATTTGAACCCTGGACCCTCTAGTCCAGTACCTTAACCACTAAGTCACCAAAGTCCATAGGTGTAGGTCAAATCAAATTACATTTATTGTCACGTCACATTTACACAGGTGTGAAGGTGAGTGAAAAACTTAGGTTGCAGAGTCCCTTGCAGTACTTAAAGTACAATATATCTATATACACATTAGTTGGCTTAGTGGTTAAGGTACTGGACTCTGAGGTTCATGTGTGGCATTCATTTCAGGTAGTGTTGCACTGGGTATGAGCTGTGATCACAATTTATTAGGTTAACTACATACATTATTGGTAGCATCTCAAGAACTCACTGTTCTTCTCCCTCATAATCTAGCCGCTATTTTCTTCCTCTGCTTAAGAGAACTCCTAAATGTCCTCCTCCCAACTCCTAACAGTTTTTCCACCTTAAGAGCTCTTTTAGGGTTTAAGATGATTTATTAATAACTTTGATCTTTACTAGAATCTACTGGATTTCCAAAGGTTCCACTATAAAGGTAACTTGAATTTAAGCAGTGTTATTAAACCTGTTAATCGCACCAATTTACCCACATTGTGCTCATTTGTTATGTATCTGTACTTGGATGAAATCAGCAACCAAGTACCTGTCTGGCCCTGACTGACACTTGGTTAATTATTGTAAATTGGGGGGGGGGATGGGTATGTGTTAAAGCACTGATCAAATTATTCCCATATTTTCTTACCTAACATTTCCATTTCCCTTCACCCAAACAGATGGACCACCAGCCAGCTGCCAGGGCCACCCAACAGCGGTAGCTTTGGCCCTTAGATATGCACAACTCTCCTGGTGTCCTCTGGGATCTTACTCTGAACATACCAACCAAAACAGAGAAGACAAAAACTCAGCTGTAATGGGTCTACCTGTCCTGAGCAGGTGGGACTGTGAAGTGAATGCTCCTCTAGGACCCACATCACGCTTACTTCAGGGAACAGAGCTCACCACTGTCCTGGATCAGGTCGCATCAAGAGTGTCCTGGTACTAACACGGCCAGTAACCTGTTCTAACGTATGAAGATGCTGAAGAGACAGTTTGATTTTGCCTTACTTTTCCTCAGTGGGGGTTGACGTTCAAGAAGAACCTGAGACTTAAGACAGATTACAACATGTAGCTATAAGGAGTAAGAAAAGTAGCCCTAACCTCGATATATTTAATCATTATGTAGACCTGTACAGTTCTGTTCAAATGTCTTAGGCATTCTATACTTTATAGTTTATACTCTGCTTTAAGTTTTAGTGCTCACTGCATAAAGTCCCCTTTATGTTGTTCTCTAATGGTCAGAACAAGCACTGATCCGGTACTACTTGGGTGGTGGATCAGTCTCAGCACAGCAGTGATGTGGTGGTGGTGTGTTAGTGTTGCACTGATATGAGTGGATTAGAGAGGCAGTGCTGCTGGAGTTTGTAAACATTTCAGTGTCACTGCTGGACTGAAAATGGTCCACCAACCACTACTGGAAATGATCCATCACCAAACTAGTAGCTGATCTGCAGTGGTAAATGTATGTAGAGTATGTAAACAGATGGACTTTCTGGTAATGCTGGACAATTTCAAACAAACATCTCTATCTGATTTCCTGTTATAAAGTACAAAGCATTACAGTCCTGCTATCCAAACTACTAGCCCCTTTTAATGAATGTCAAGAAATGGTAATAGTAATTCTGTACTGAATAAGTATCACTGTAGCATAACGAATTAGAGGGTCATTGAATGGGATTTTGCCTCTACCTACACCTTCCACTTCAGTCTATCAGCAATAAACATTCAGTTTTTAAAAAATGTATCTAATTTCCAATTGGTTTATCCTGGTCATGGTCAAATGGTTCAAAGGAACCAATCCATATAACTGAACTAAGCCGAGGTACACTCTGGACAAGGTATTAATTCTTCTGTAGCTGCACCACCAAAGATGTACTATAGATTGGGATGGGATTAACCGTACTGTCGCAGCCGACTCTCGGTCACTTGATGTTTGCAAAGGAAAGCGGTGCTACCCACCAGGCCACCGTACTGCCCGTGCTATAGATTAGATGGTGGAAAATGGCCCTCTAGTGAAAATGATCCGCCTTGCAACATCATGCTATAGAGAAGTCATCTGCCCGGACTAGCAGACTGGTCAGGGTTGCATATAAGGCAATCCTTCAAGCATACCTGATCCGGCCTGCAACAGCTGAGATTACAGAGGATGTTCACCTTCCAACAAGACAACAACCCTAAGCAAATGGGATTAAAAAGCAAGAACCTCATTAAATTAGAGTGGCCAAGCGAGAGTCCAGGCATCAATACTATTCATTATTTGTGAGAAAATTTGAAAATTGCTGTTCAAGAGAGTTTTTCTGTATACAATAGGTAAGGATTCCAGGATCACTGTGTACAAAGCACAAGCAATATCTTAAAGGTCTTGTAGCAGTAATTGCACCAAAAGGTGGTACAACTATGTATCGATCCAGAGGAGCAAAATAATTCTACCGTCCTTTTGCTTAATTAACCTTTGTGTGAAAATAATGCAATTTAATGTCATTAGGCATTTGTAACAGGCAGAAATAAGTCAATGTTTATCATCGGAATAATTATTTTGTGATTTATTTAAAAGCAGCCCAACCTGAAATCTTGTTCATAGCTAAAGTAGTACAATTCACTCAACCCACAACGTTGTTTTTTTTTATATCACACTGGCTTTGGCCAGCATGAAAAAGACACACTTATCAGTTCAGAGCTCTATGTGATTAAACAGTAAATAATGAACAACATTTAACTGAAACAATCATTTTTATTTCTCGGCACACCTAAAAAGTCCAGTTATCTTACAGTCCGTCTAAATAGTCGCCTTCTAAAAGAGCAAACCTGCTCACCAAAAAGTACTTTGCAATGTGATTGAAAAAGCCAATGTTACATGTGAGGCATTCGATTTAAACATAGGAAAATGTATATACACAGCCGATTTCATTTGTTAAAGAGAACTGAAATTGTTTTACTGAATGAATGTAGGATCTGCTGTACAAGAATACGTCGGGACTACTTTGTAATGTTGTTTCTGTAAAAAAAAAACAAATAAAAAAAATTGTTTGAGTACATTCTCTCATTTGTGTGTACTTCATCGTTATTATATAGAGCACAGTGGAATCACTTACGCGTTCATGCTCTTCCCGCTGCCGCTCAGCACGATGTAGGGGGTTTTCTGGGATTTCTGTTTCTCCTGGAGCAGTGCCACAGTGCCGAGCGGAGTGTCACTGCTGCTCATCTTCTTCAGTAGCTGTGAGGTGAGACACAATCAGTCAGACTTGAATGTCCTGCCGCTAAACAACTGAATCACTGATATGTTAAGAATGTAAAATACACTGCCTCAGTGGAAAAAATAACAGAGGAACCGAACAATAAGTAGCAAACACAAAAAAAAAAATCTTTATATATGAGAGCTACCCACTAAGTACTCATTTTATAATCCATTTTGTTTTATAATTTAGTTTATTTTCAATTTTTTCTTTTACCAACTTAAATTTTATTATTTATTTATTAACCTAATTTTGCTATAATTTAATATACTTTTACTATTTATTTAATTAACATTTAGGCCACCAATGGAGGACGGGTACCCTGTTG
>JAVSBV010023005.1:0-25491 GCA_033117975.1 Parotocinclus spilosoma | reverse complement strand
GTACCGTATCAGAAAAAGTAGTGGCATACAGTACATGTGCCAGTTATATTGGTATATTTATATCCCAGTGACTTAATGTGCGAACGCCGCAGGATGGTTCTGGTAATGCTGTCCAGGAACTGTCCCAGGTTTGGAGGATGACTGGCTTTAATAAATGATAAGCAATGGTTGGGTTTTCCAGCCTCCTCATTGTGCATGCTGTGTGTGTTCAGTTTCACTCCCACAGCGCCTGCAATGTGGAGGCTGGAGGACCCGGAGACATCGTGGTACCAAAACTACAACCCTGAACCACGGACCGATCAATACTGCCAGTAGCTCTGCTCGCTATAAATTACTTGGCATTCCTTAAAGTCATCGTTCCTAATTCGTGAATTGAAAAGACTAAAGGAGAATTGTGGCTACATTTCTGTATAAGCTGAGTATTTACATGGAGGATCCATCCTTTATGTAATTACACTTTGGAGGATTTTTTCTTTGGAACTGGGTGGACCTCATGAAGGATTTATCTAATTATCACCTCAAAAAGGAGCTTTATTTCCAACATGAAACAGTGCATTATGGGATTATTCCTCAGTAATTAAGTTTAGATTAAGGACAACTGAATTCTTTTTACTCTGAATAATGCTGTCAGGATGGAATAGCGTTAAAATTGTAAGTGTTCAGTGACACTGAACCGCGGTTTATGTTGCATGTAGGGGAGATCTGTATGTGTTTATTTACAGGTCATAGCGGTCATATTGATTTGTGTTTTTGTGAGGGCAGAAAACATCTTTCAAGTCCTCTAGGTGCCACATGAATGTGAAAGTAATGTGTGTGTGGGAGGGAGTCGAGTTTAAATATTGTTATGGGCACCAAATCTTCCCAAAAGGGTAGAAAGTTCTGGCAAAAAAAAATACTTTACTGGAAACGCTGAAACTTTGTTTTAAAAAACCAAAAGAAAGAAATAATTTGCTTTAAGCTACTGGGGTTAAGGCACGGGTTAGGTGTAGGAGTAGAATTAAATATTAACAGTAATACGAAGTTAATGGAAAGTCATCACGATGTAAAAAAAAGGCTTGTTTATGTCTGTGTGTGTAGGTCATGTTTATATATCATTGAGAGGACCAAATGTTCATAGATGTATAGGAACAGCTGACTTTTTTTTACCTTGTGGAGGCATTTTGCTGGTGCCCACAGGCAGAAGTGGTTAGTTTTTGTTTTTTTTTTAACACAGAAACTGATACTTTCTTTTGAAAAAACCCAAAAGAGCTATTAAGTT
Organism: Parotocinclus spilosoma; assembly: GCA_033117975.1. NCBI lineage: Eukaryota > Metazoa > Chordata > Actinopteri > Siluriformes > Loricariidae > Parotocinclus > Parotocinclus spilosoma. The sequence continues at coordinate 24,233 of JAVSBV010023005.1, read as the reverse complement.
AATGAGATAAGTCAGGGTTAGGTGTAGCATTAATTATCTACAGTAATCTGTTTGTAAATGGAAAGTCTCTGTGTGTGTGTGTGTGTGTGTGTGTGTGTGTGTTCATACTTTGTCTTGCTGTACTTACTGGACCAGATATCCTACGGTGATAGGAAAATCTAGAATTTTGACTACTAAGAACTGTTTTTCCCGTATTTTATTATCCATCATTACTGGTTAGTCTGGTATCATTCATACTTGGACTGCGGTAGCCTAGTGGTTAAGGTACTGGACTCTGGACCTGATGGTCCAGGATTCAAATCCCACCTCTGCCAAGCTGCCGCAGTTGGGTCCTTAAGCAAGACCCTTAACCCACCATTGCTTGGATTGTTAGACTGTATGAATTGTAAGTTGCTCTGGATAAGGGCGTCTGCTAAATAATGTAAATGTAAATATCAATGGAGAGTCCTCACAACGATAGCAATACAGACGTCACCGGACTGGGCCACGATTCAACAATGTTTCGGGTGAAGAAAAATGTAATTAGTTCTGTTTGTTTGAAGCGGTGGATCAGGATGTATGAAATAACCCTAGTGATTTAATCCTTTATTCCCTCACTAAAGGTTACTGAAGTCTAAGATGTAATTGAACTCTCTTTTCTGTTTTTTAAATGAGTTTGCCTCCTTCTTTAATTGGAATGGAGTGTGACCAGGACAGAGACAGAGAGACCAGATAATAAGCACAATGTCATTTAAATACCATGAAAGTGTTTCACCCTGAGTTATAAGGACATCTCAGTTTTGGCCAAAGCGAAACAATGTGGTTGCAAGCAAGACATTTAGCAACACAGACCAGGTCTTACCTCAGCCTGTAGATAGTCATCACACCCTTTAAAACCCTTTAATCTTGTCACATTAAATGCTGAAAATGTCAATAAATTCTATCTAACTTTATCCTGCTGTACGTACACAGTATATACTTCAATTAAAAAGTGACAATAAAGTTATAAAATGATAGATTATTGACATTTAATAAGTAAACTTTGAAGAATTGATCAGCCCCTTTAAACTTCGCTTTAAGCTAACAGCAATTTTAGTGGTTAACTGTTGAACCATGATGATTCTATCGATAGTAGTTCACAGTAAAGAAACAAATTCATCACGCTGGTAAATGCTTAAAGTCTCTTCTGGAAAAAGTGCCTCGTTTGTGTTTCTGATGCCATGTGGCACGAGGTCTGATTGAACTGAAATCCAAACAGGGCTAACCACCCAATATACCTACTGTGAAGCATGGTGGCGGCAGTGTTACGTTGTGGGGGTATTTTTCTTCAGCACTGACTTGCTGGTTGGTCAGGATTTAGGGAAAGAAAATGCATGCTGCCAAGTGAAAACACATTCTTGAGGAGAACATGTGTGCGGGGAAACCACTGTCGATGGACCTGAAGAGAATATTGCTGCTCACCGTGGAGTTTGACTGAACATGACTGTGGTAGCCTAGCGGTTAAGGCTCTGGACTCTGGATCTGAAGTTCCTGGGTTCAAATCCCACCTCTGCCAAGCTGCCACAGTTGGGTCCTTAAGCAAGGCCCTTAACCCACCATTGCTTAAATTGTAAGAATATACCAGTTGTAAGTCGCTCTGGATAAGGGCATCTGCTAAATTCTGTAAATGTAAATGTAAAATGCTAGGTTTTCTATGATTAAATTGCATTTAATTTAGCTGATTTGTTACAGCTAACTTCTGCATTTTCTATTTTTATGACACTTTTATTTGATATATTTATTTATGTATTTGTTTTTTATAATGTGTTAAAGTCTTACCTGTTCTATCTGTATGACTTTCTTTTATAGCCTTCCCATTTTTTTTCTTGCACCAAATTTTAGACGCATCTGACTGGGAACAACAAACATCATAATCTATGTTTAATTTCGGTCTTGAATCCTTTCTACTGTTTCAAATGACAACTCTCTTGTTGAGGTCATGTTTTCCTGAAATTAACCCTGCCCAACAATTTGTTAAGGGTTGTAAGCTAGCAGTTTTAACTGCTGACTAATTTGCATATTTAGGCTCGCTAGTGTATATACGTGGTGGTATTTGTTTTAGAAATGCAAGTTACAAAATGACAAAGTGATATTTTTTTTATGAAGATTATGTGATATTGTGATTTCATCAATTATGCCTTATGCATTCTTTAACTGTGGTGATTCCATAATTTTTGCCAGGAAAACTTGTTTATGGATATGATCATATTGTTTGTTTATAATGCATGCAAGTAGTCTGGTTATCTTGGCCTGTATCTGGTTTGATTAAGTTTCTGCATTTTTGGTTGTCGTTTACACAAATATTACAGTTGACTTAATATTAATTGGCCTAATATCAATTTGTCTAAGATTAATCAGTATTTCGTTATTTCTAGATCTCTTAATTTGCATCAGGCCTTAGGGTGGAAAAGATAATTAGACTGTAGGATTTGCTTTGCCCAAATACATTGAACAACAAACCTAACTTTTTAATTATTTTGTCATGACTACATGTGGTCTACAGGTCCAGGTAAATGTATTCTAAAAAGTTGCATTAAACTGTTACTTAACTATAAATGAAACCAAGTGGGGGGACTATCTTTTCATATTTTTTACAGGTGCTCAGCTATATCTGGGTTTGTGATATAACAACTTTACAAACACAAGGACAAGCTCCAAACTGCCATGTTTACTATATTGTAAAAATAGCAAAAATATAACGAGGCCTTTTACTTTGTCCCTTTCTAAGTACAAATATATAATTTTTATGTTATATGTAATATTTAATGTATATGAAAATTATGACATTTCTTTCTTATTTTTACTTTAGAAAGTGGAAAATTGCAAATCTGCTAATTTCAGCTCAATATGTCTATTGCCTATTCCAGAAATAGGAATTCCAGGAAAGTTAATGCACAAAACTAGTATTCTAGTTTTGAGTCGTGTTCGTTGATATTGGAAATATTAACATCGTAAAAACACTGAGGATTTTCAAACCATGAATAACAAAAACAAAATATTTAGCTTAAAGTACTATATGTTGCAATATAATGAGCAACGAACTTGTATTAATTTAAAGCATTTATTTAACATACTATGTAGAAACACAAACTGACATGCAAAGACCAGACGGAGTCACTAGAGTTCACAACATTTTTTTAGATTACAGATTTCACCTACTTTGATTTCCTTTGTTGGCATGCCACTTAGTCAGTATATGCTCCCATTGGCAGCAATGACACAATGGCTGGCCTCTGATCCTCCAGCATGAAGCACTATAAAAGAGACAGCAGAGAGACACTGTTTCAGCTAGCTACAAACAGTTTCATACATTATTTCAGGAAGGCAAAGAAACAAGCACATACAATGAACTGCTTATGCTCAAAACATCATTGAAAACAAATGAAGTAATCTGTCATAAAGCAGCAGGTCCATAAAGCAGCAGGTCCATAAAGCAGCAGCATTTTGGATTGGGTCCTATACTGTGCAGACACCTACCTAACCTGAATGATTTAATGACCAATGTAAGGGATAATTGACCTGTTGTCTTATAAATATACTAACTACTACATAAAGTATATTCAGTGCAAAAATGGGCAGCGGATATAGTAGGAAAAAACAGGCAATTACCTCATCTGTAGACCTGTTTTAAAGTACAGGTGCAGATAACAGTGCAGAAAAAGAAAGATTTTCAAACACAAACTTGATGCTTATGACACTGAAGTACTGTAAGCTCAAGGACAATATTTGGTAGTGGTACTTTCCAGCTAAATGTACTGTAAAAGCTGCAGTCTGTAGTATATAAATAAATTGTGTGTATTCTCATATGTTTCTTTAACACATAACTTAAAGTATTGCATTCCACTGTAAACATCAGAGCACTATTTCATTTTAGAGCCCATGCTAGTGCTGAAAGTTTTCCCATGAGGAATAAATTGAATAGAATCTAAATTGAATTAATCTGACCCTCAGAAAATCCACATTGTATAAGGCATTATATTCATTAATGGAGTTGTATTTTAGGCCTATACTTAAATATACTGCTCACAAAAATTGGGGGATATTTCAAAAGGAATAATTAAAAGGATAATTAAATATCTCCTAATTTTTGTGAGCAGTGTACTATATACTATGTGTCTATAAATACAGTATGTTAATATGTGTCGTGCCACTCGTTTTACAGCCGTTTCATCGAGTTGCGGTATAATTACTTAGGGGTGAGACTACAATATAAACAAAGTGTAAGGACTGTTGACAGCTATTTTGATATGGGAGCACAGTTTACACTACTAGTAGTATCCAATGAAACACAGTGTACTTGAGTATTGCCTTTTGTATAATGTAATTATTGTGATATTACAAACTGATAATGAAAGGTCAATGAATACATTCATAAGCACAATAAGGACACCACCTTGTTATCATGGATTTCTCAAAAACATTAATCTGTATAGGACTGCAATAATTCAAACTGATTGCAGATGCAAGATCACAATCATATTTGAAACTAAGACATTTACATTATATTTACAATAATTTAGCAGACACCATTATTGATAGCAATTCACAGGAGTGCTTTGTATTATTCTTGATAGAAATTTCTTCATGCTAGAACAAATAGTCAACAGTCCAAGGACACATTTAACTAAAAGCTGTATAGGAGTTGATATAGGTATAAGCGCAGACCATCATAAAGGAAAGAAACAATAAGATAGTTTAAATGCATGTTAAAGTGCAGTCTCATGCTTCACTTAAATCTGATTGACAAGGCGAAACTTTAGTCACTTTTTGAACAGATCAATACATCCTCTGGAAGTTCATTCCACCACCTGGTTGACAGTATGGGGAGGAGTTTTGATGCTTGACATCCTTTGACCTTAAAGGGTTCAAGTTGCAGTGGAAAAGAGTGAGTGTATTCTTGTGATAGTAAGCATGGAACAGTCAATCATTCATTCATTTTATTAACCTCTTAATACTGATGGTTCCAGGAAAGCCAGTTGGTTTAGCTTTAATTTATGAGCTAACATCCATAATGCAATACTGTCCAGACATGCTGAGATACAGGCAAATACCTATGCATGTGATAGAGGGAAGAATTTAGGTGTTAGGAGAAGACATATAAGGGTCATGGCTGAGAACTGTTGCAGAGACAGAAAAGAGAAAGTAAAAGCATCGAGCCTTATTGGGCTCCAGTTGCAAGCTCACATGGTGCTATTGTGGATCCCCTTTGTGATACCTGATATAATCATCCTTCCATAGAAAGCAAAAGCCACTGCCAGGCTGATTATCTGATTCCAAGGCAAAAATGGATGGAAAGGAAAACCTTGTGACTGACTGTGTCAAATGCTGATGAAAGGTCAAGAAGGATAAGAGCTGATGAAAATGTGGATGATCTGGTAGTATGAAATGTCTCAGTATCAGCCACCAGAGCAGTGCATGTGTAGTATGCAACTTTAAAACCAGATTGGTTATGATCCATTAGATGAGAAAGGTTGACAACTGATAGATAGTACATTCAAATATTTTTTAGAGGAAAAAAGGAGTCATACTGCACTGTAGCATTTTGATATCTAAGGTTTTGATTGTAGGCTTCTTCAAGATATAAAATACAGTTTGAAAAAAGAAAACACATTTAGACATCAATGAGCTGCCCATGATGGAAGCATTAAAAAGAAGAAGATATTTGTGATGGTCTGGGATCCAGTGGACATGTGGTAGGATTCCTCGATGAGAGAACCTAAAGAATATCATCTGTAGAAATAAAAAAAAACAGTTTAAGGTGGTAAGATGCTGCATCTGTAGTGAAAATAGTGACAGATGAGAAGGAATAGCAGATTTAGTTTATCTTCTCATCAAAAAGTGGCAAAGCAGTCATCATCAAAACAACTACTGGGTGGCAGCGGTAAATGTATTCAACTACTGACCTCAAGGTCTAGGGTTCCAAGTCGCAGTACTGTCAAGCTGCCACTGTTGGCACAAGGCCCTTAACCCACGGTCGTAAGCTGATCTTACTAAAGAGCATCTGCCAAGTAAATGTAACACACATGCAAACTAGGTACTGTTTTAAAAATGTCAAAACAGGTTTTTGATTGAGTGACTGCAAGTCTTGTTAAAAAAGTCAACTGATATTACTAAATATTATAGAAAAAGTTAACTGGTGCATAACACATGGAATGTGTTGAATGCCTAAAATGCACGAATGGATGTATATTAACAAATGAAAATAAGTTGACCAGACAAAACATAAAATGTCTAGGGAATATTGTGTCTTCTTTGTTTTTTTATGTTTACAAATTTCTCCATTTGTACACAATACGTCTGACTGTGGATTTTGGGGTCAAAATTTCTGCAGTTTTTTACAACCTTCCCCAACCTGTAAGCATCATAGCTCTTTTTGAGACATCCTAATAAATATGCTCTGTTCCTGCTATGATACATATGTTTTTTAAATATATTAGTGTGACCACTCAGATTTTTGTGATTCCATTGATTTAAACACTTGACTCAGCTCAATCAATAAATAGTTAAATATAGCAGCATGTTTTGCCAGATTGGGCTCTCAGTCTGCTTATTTATAAAAAAAATATGATGATGTTTTAGGCTGCATCATGCAGTCAGGCCCTTCAAAGGGGTAATATACAGGTATATGTAAAACATTGTATACATATTTATTTTTTATTTAAAGAAAGAAAGAAACTCAAAAACTCCACTCTGCATTGTTTTGTTTGCTATAGCATGCATATCTAACTGAGGAGGTTAGTGATCATTCAAAAAATCACTCACTGGCTCCTGTCTAAGTTACATGCCCAATCTGATAATATTTTGAAGGGTCCATGACAAATGCACAAAAAAACTGGCAATTCAGATTTATGATTTTTATTACATAGGCTCAGCTTTAATGATCTGACTCCTTCTAGTCATGCTGACAAAGGCTTTATGTAAACATATTGGTAAATAACATACAGGTCATGAAATAAATGCAATAAACTATTAAAGTATTTTTTCTTCTTGTTTTTTGTTTGTTTTGTTTTTATTTTTGCTTGAATATTGTCTGTTGTGCCTACATCAGAGGATATTTTAGAGCTTTCGCCCCATGTGGTGAATGTTCGGACACATAAACCAAACAATTACATGAATTGAACACCTTATTCAAGTGTTTATAGTAGGGGACTATAGGGGGTTTATAGTATAGTACTTCAGATTAACCCAATTTTATAGTGTAGCTTTCACAGTACAGTCAACCATGTTATTGGTCCTGTTATCTGCCCATTTAGCAATTATCTAAATAAAATCAATGTATACAGTATAGGCAAAATGTATGTTATGCAATTCATTACAGCCTTGCTTTCAGAATGGTTGTTTTAATACCATTCCATAGCTGTAAGTTGATTTATGTTGAGAAATAAAATAGCCTGGCTAGGTGAGCCCAAGTGCATTCTAAATTATGCAGTTATTATAATCTAATTTCTTGGTTGTATTAAATGCTTATTGTGTACTAGCACAGCTGTAAATGAGGGATGATTAGTGAACCCATTGGTAATTGATATTTTTAGCACATGCCATTGATGCATGTCTTTTTTTAATTCATGTATTCATTGTTTTAATGGCAGACTGTTCAGTGTAATCATACAGGGTTGTCTGAAAATAAAAAAATACATTCTTACTGGTAGGGTTCCTACCTTTCGCCCCGGATCATTCGGTTCGCCATTACAGACAAATCAGTGAGGCGGCTTATATCCAGTATGGTAATTACGAACAGCTGCTTCTCCTGCTATTTAGGTGCGGGTTTTAGCGCTGTTTGCTGCCAGGTTGTCTCCATTCGAACACTGCCATGCACGTGCCCTTATGCGCACCTTTAGAGATAGTGGTTACGTTCCGGAGGCTTTTAGTGCCGATGGACGCGTACAGGGGGAACCCCCGAGATATTTAGTATGTTAGGGGCACTTTGAGGGTCTTCCATGCTCGTGCACTCCTCGCACACCCGAGCTCACACTTCTCCGTCGTCGGCACCCAACGAGCCTCTCTCCAGCCGGCTGAATGGGACGTGCCTTGGCTCGGCTTACTTGCGCCACCCATGCGCCCAAGCTCACTCTCCAGCACCCTCTGCAGTCTCTTGAGCCAAACTGTAGTCGGGTGCCCTCTCGATTTGAGACACACCCCGGCTAGGGTGGCCACTCGGCTGCGCATTTGAATTATACGCGCCTCGCCATGGTTTTCCCGCACTACATGCGCGTTCGAGCTCACCCTCGCCCTCAGGCATTCATACTACCTCCGTGCCTCGCCACTTGGAAGATATCCCAAATTGTACTCTCTGCACGCTTGCCCCATTGGCGCTTTGGCGCCCTCTCGCTATCAGTTTGCGCGTTGCTCCCAGTTGGGACACAACACAAGCGGCGGACGATTTTATCCTTTTGTTGTTTTTTTATTGTGTTTAGGAGCCTTTTGCTCCACTTTTAATCCGCTTTTGGTTTTTATTATATTATAATTATATTATTATATATTATTATTATACGTCGTGGGATTCTGTCTATCCCACATCCTTGGGTCCTACCAAAAACCACCACATTTTGTAACACTTACACATTATATCGTGAAGCTATATGGGATACTTGGTGGGATGGTTAATGCAGTGGTTAGCGCTGCCGCCTCACAGCTCCAAGATTGTCATGTCTTCCTGTGCCCATGTGGGTTTTGCTTCAAGTAGTCTGGTTTCCACCCACGTTCCAAAGACATGCAGTAAATTGACTGGTCACTATAAATTGGCTAGCTAGTGTATTGCAGTGTAAACTAGTGTAAACTTGTGTCTGTCGTGAATATACATTGATGATGTCATTGATCCAGGTGCAACCTTAAATAAAACTTATAAACAAACAAACTGGCATTGACTAAATAGCCAACACGCTGTACTCATACAGTAAAGCTGGCACGTTGTCCCATACTCAGCCACATGGCACTGAGGTATAAGCAGCTCTCCTGTGATCTATGGACAGTTTATTTAGTGATAAAACAGCAAAACGTTTTATAAAGTATGAAATAGTCTAGAAGGTCATTTACATTTCATCAGAGGTAACGGGAATGTTAATTGGTCATATAGGAGGTCAGACATGTATGCAGGAACAAAATAGAATGAAATGTCATGTGTAGATGTATGGGGTGTGTGCGTACAGGAACAGAAGTAATATATTTTAAATACGCAAGTGTCAGCTGTGTGCATGTGTTATAAGCCTATCTTTATAGAGAAGTGCTATGTGAAATCATGAGCATTATTCATGAAGCTCAGAGTGTTCAGGTGACACAATTTCTTTTACACGACCCCGACTTTTTTGGAATGTGTTGCAGTTCTGAAATGCAGGAGTGAATGTTTAGAAACAAAAGAAATTAAATTTGACATTAAACACATCAAAATATTCTGGGCTCATATGGTCTGCAATCAATTAAAAGTAAAAGCAAATATAAGAAACTCTGCATTTATTTTGTACATGCATTTTTGCATATTTTTTCTCTTCCAGATCATGCAAATAATTTAGATCAGGAAAGCTTTAAAAAGAAAGAAGCCTTTTTCACCTTAGTTTTGTTTAAATTTTGTTTGCCATGTGGCAAAAAGTTTTATGGTCAAGCGAGACTAGTTTTAAACTTATATAGAAATCCAAAAAACATGACACAGTAGTGGAAACAGGATTGAATGGAAAATGTATGCTGCCAGGTACACCTTCTTAAGTAAAAAAGTATGCATGTTTTTTCACCATCCCAAAACAATAACAGCAAATCAAGACTCTATAGTAAACTTTTTTTTTACCAAGAAACACAGGTGTTCTTAGTTTGAAATATACAAAGAGTGTATTTGTTATTTTCTTTCACTTTCTACTTTATTGCTCCAAATCAAACATGAAGCTTATGTTTAACAAACCACGAGAGTAGGAACGTTGCTATTTTGTGAGGGTATAATGAGGAAAATATCCAACTTTGCTTACTGTGAATGTCACTAACTAAAGTCTTAGCAAATATTGTCATCATACTACAACTGTTTAAAATTTGCATGTGCTATGCTTTTCCTCCACGTGGAAGATTCATAGAAAAAAGAATGTCAAAGCCATCAAATGCATCAAAAGTAAAATGTTTGCAATCTAAAGCCCAAAATAGTGGTTAAATGATAGTTATGTGAGTGTACTTCAGTGATCAACTTAGGGCCTACCTTAAATCAGGTAGAACATTTCTGAATAAATAGTGTGTAGTTAGTCAATTTAACTAAATTTAACAATAATCTGATTGAAATAAACATTCTGCATAGAAGAAGAGTAATAGTCCTACATCTAAATATATGCATCCACTTACATATATACAATATGTTTGATATTTTGCAGAGTTGGACAGTAATATTTTTGTTTGTTTGTCTGTTTTTTGAAATAATGTTGCCATGCGATGCTCACCATTGCTCGCAACTGATTGTGATCCCATTGATTTCTAACACTTGACACAAACTTTAAGTTTACATTAACTGCTAGTTCTAGCTTCACATACCTTTGTCATTTGCAGATCATTAGTATTTAATTATTTTCATCAACAATTAAATAAATAAATGAAATAGAATATTGTTGTCTCATTCGTTTAATTTGGTTCTGTGTGCCTGCTTTTAGGACTTGTGTGAAATCTGATGATTTTTAGCACATAGTTATGCAGAAATCTAGAAAATTCTGAATGGGTCACAAACATTCACGCACCACTTCACATTAAAATAGACTACAGTGAGGATGCAATCTAAAGTCCAACACTTAACCATCTGTCCCTACTGACTGCTAATGGAGTTAAAACCAATTATCATTTACCCAGAATTGTTGTCACCTTGGTTATGTGACAGTTAAACATTGTTATTAAATTTGTTGGCTCAAGGCTAGTGCTAAATGCATTGACAAAACAACAACGGTAACTATGAATTGCGTGTATTATTTTTTGAAGGTTTGAGATGACATCTTTAAAAATTGCTGCTAAAATAAGAAAAAAGCACCATGAAAAAAATTACAACTCAAACTTTGAAGTAGATTGGCTTCAACAGCATAAGACTTTACGGGTTGCCACTCCTGTCAGCTAAGATCAGAAAACGCAGGCTACAGTTTAAACAGGCTCTCCAAAATTGGACAAAAATTTGGCATAAACAACATGAAAGCATGGATTAATCCTGCCTTGTATCAATGGTTAGGCTGCTGGTGCTGGTGGTGTAATGGTGTGGGTGACATTTTTTAAAAGTTTAGCGAATTGAGGCTTGTTATTTTTGCTGACAATGTCCATCCCATTATAACCACAGTGTATCTTCTATGCACCATATCACAAATATTAGATCATCTCATACTGGATTCTTGAAAATGAAAGTAAGTAGTAGTACTGTACTGTACTACTATGTACTGTACTAAAATGGTCTCCACATTAATCAGATCTCAGTCCAGTTCGCATCATGGATGTGTATCCGACAGATTTGCAGCATTTTGTGGTGCTATCAGGTTGTGATAAACCAAAAGCTCTAAGGAATACTTCCAGCAACTTCCAGAATCTATCAAGAATGTAGTGCATTTAAAGGGCAAAAAGTGGTCAAACCCAGTACTTGCAAGGTGTAATCTTCTTAATTGTCTGCCCTGGTGGTTCCAAGCAAATGCGTTACCACAAACAACGAAATGTTGGCCATGCAACCTTTTCTTTGCCATGCTGCAAAATTCTTCATCTTGCAGAAACACACAAATCTGAGGACCAATTTATCTTTGCTTTACTTCACTTGAACATTTACAAAGGAGATGCTGGAGCGTTTCTGGGATTTTTTCTATTACCTTCGCAAAGTTCTTCATAAGACCTTCATAAGAAGTGCTTCATAAGATGACATGCATGGTGGTGATATGGTGTTCGGCTGCCACGAATGTCTGAGAGGCCAGTCTCTTTTCTTGTAGTGTTGTAGTGTCATTCTCTTGCTCGACTGTCCCATTCACATAGGAATCAGCAATACTTTGTGTATCCTCCCTGGAGACCAGTCATGAACTTTAAGTCACCACAGAGGCACCACTCATGTTGGTCTTAGTTTATGTACCTTGCTTTTGTGACTAAAAACCCACAGGTTTACCACTATGTTACATCACCTTTCCTTTTAGCAACACTCAATAAGCATTTGTAACTGAAGACAATAATTGTTGATGCTTGGTAGGTGGAATTCTTTCCCATTTTTGCTTGCAGCACAAATTCAGTTGCTCAACAGTCTAAGGTCTCGTATTTTGCGTGAAACATTTTCAATGGGAGACAGGTCTAGACTAGTTTTTATTGATCATTCAGAGATCATGCAACACTAATAATGCAATCTTTGCCTAGAGTATTAAAGGTTGTAGCAAATGTCTACTCTTGTTTTATGAAAATTGGAGCAATTTTCTTTTAGCACCTAAAAATGATGAATGAAAAGTTCAACTCTTTCCATGTCTGAACCAATTTTGGTGTAGACTAGTGTAATATATGCAGAGATTTACACCAACTTAATGTAAGGTACCAGTCGACAATGTGAACATGCCTGCTTTTAAAGCATTTTTGTATGCATTTTATTCAACATACAGTTACAAAAAGGGTCCCAGAGGCAAAAAAAAAGTAATACAAGTCACCTATTTGATGTTGAACTGTTTGAGCTCTGTGAAGGATTTATTTCATCTGTATTCTGTGAAGCTGTTTTGGCTAATGACTATAGTATGCTTGTTATTTGCTGCAGCTTTAGCATGCGCTCTACCATATCTGGGGTGACGTTTCTACAGTGCCTTCTGAAAGTATATGTATTCACCCCTATCTTTGAAGTACCATCAAATCCATTATAATATAATTAATAGAACATGGTACCACAAAAACGTGACTAGAGAGGGCCGGTCACCAAATATGACCACAATAAGCACAGAAGTACACTCCATAGAGCTAGGATTAATGGAAGAGTGGACAGGGGAAAAAAAAGGTTACTTACAGACAAAAATTGGAAGTCTTGAGTTTAAAAGGCATGTGGCAAACTCCACAAATGTATGAAGGAAGGTGGTCAGACCAAAATTAGACACAAATTGAACTTTTCAGCCACCAAAGAAAACGCTATGTCTGACGGAAGACCAACACTTATCGAAAAGGAAGAGCAACATCTTATTACCCCAAGAACACCATCCCCACAGTAAAACATGGTGGTGGCAACATCATGTTTTGGGGATGTTGTTCAGCAGCAGGGACTCTACTGAAAACTCGTCCTAGTCCAGGAGGAGATTGGCGGGACAGGAATATTCTTGAGCAAAACCATTTCCGGTCTGTCAATGATTTGAGCCTGTTTATATTTTGGTTCTACAGTGTGTGTGTGTGTGTGTGTGTGTCTGTGTGTGTGTCTGTGTGTGTGTGTGGGGGGGGGACTGTTAATATATGCTTGTAACTGAAAAATCACACATTATATGGTTCCACTCATGTTTTCAGCTTTATCTATGACTAATTTATGTTTCGTTTATTCACAGCTTTCTTATCAAAATGGTAAGATGACTAAGGTAATATCCAGTTGACAACCGTTTTGATTAATGACCTGTGTCACAGGGTGTAATGTGGTTTTTAAAGAGTGCATAGTTGTATTTGCTTCTATACAATTCTATGTGTATATCTGAAATGCAGACACAAAAGACCCATAATTATTCAGCTTTACTACTTAGGTCAACTTAAACACATTACAGTGTACGGTGAGTTTCATACCTTTGGAAGGAGGAAAAAGTTTAGAATCCATCAAATTCAAGTCTCCCCTAAAGTGCTTGTGGCATGGTATATGGTGAAATATTCTCAAAGCTGTGACAGTCATGGTGCCTGGATGGCCAGTGCTGGGAGATTAATCTGCTGCTGTGCAGCCATCAGGGCGCTTTGGAGGCTGCATGCCTAAAGGGAAGGTGGCAGGCGATCAGGGCTGTCAGTGTGCCAGGAGAGAGATAAGGAGGCTGGATGGTAAAGGCTGACAGTAGCTGCGTCCTTCAGCACAGGCTCTATGAAGAAATGTAGGCCAAGCCCCTGTCACCCCTAGTCACCCCAGTCAGATGGGATCCTTTCTAATCCGGCTTACTGTTTCACCCGTTCTATACTTTACCCCACAGAGCTTTTGCAAATCCCTTTGTAAGAATACCTCTGTGTAGCATCGCGAGCGTGCGATGTGTGTGTGTGTATATACAACAGCTGCCTCATATTGTGTATGTACCCCTCATGCACCAGTGCTCTGACCCACTGCTATACAAGACCTCCCACCTCCAAAGGTGCCATGTAGTATCTGGCATTAGCTGCTTATCCTTTTAGTCCTGTTAAATTGAATATTGAACTTGGTGTTCCAGCAGATGACACAAATGCTCAATTCGAATGAAATCTGGGGAGTTAGAGGACCAGAACTATACCTAGAACTCTTCACCTTGTTCCTCAAATCAAAACAATGTGCACTGTGTTGTAGGGGACATTTAACCACCTTAGCTTTGTTATGAAGGGGTGTATTGGTTAATTTATGTAGGTGGAACACGGGAAAAATATTTAGCAAAATTTTGAATAGCAGACTTCAACTTCACACATCATATGCTTTAATTAAATAACTGCATAGATAATTAAATCACCAAAGGCAACATCAAGAAAGACAGGTAGATAAGCTTTGTAGTTATGTTTTGTTTGTCTATTGACAGGGAGAGAGGAATCATAACTGTTTTTTGCTTTTCTGTAGATCACACCGAGCTTCCATCAGTCATCCAAGTCAAGGCAATGAGTCTGTCCAGAGACTGCAAAAGACTGTGCTCAGGTTTAAGTAAGACTCACATTAGGTATACCATTGAGTTATTCTGGACCCGTGGCTTTAATTGAGTCCAGAGATTGTTGAGACACATCTTTGTCTTGATTTGTTCAATGGATTTTAGTGAATACTAACAAAAATTGGTGGGACTTTGATCTAATCTCACACTGATTTTTGCTGTACATCACCAGAACAGAAACATCATATGAAGTAAAGGAAGCAGTCAGTGTGAGATCAGGCATACACAGCTTGCATGGGAATTTCAGATGGGTTTTTTTTGGTTATAAACTTATGAAGGTAGAAACTTGGCTAGTTTAAAAAGTGATTAAAAGTTATTTACAGATACTGTTGAATCTCGTCGACAACTTAGATCTTTGTGAAACACTTCACTTTATTATGTGTAAAACAGGAACATGTCAGTATCTCTTCTTTTACACAGTCCTGATGGTTTTGTTGAGCAGAGAATGTCATCTCAGGAATTGGTGTTCATTTATTGAACCTGATTCAAACTGCAATTAAAATACTGTACAAAATAAGGTTTATAGTGATGAAAACTTAAGCTTTATAAATTGTTTAAACATAATGCCCAAATAAGAAAAATATTTTTCTTGCCTGCATGCTTTCATGCTTTTCATGTGTGAATTTCAGGCCCGAAACACATTCTGAAAATGTTTTGCACTGTGGCAATTTATGGCAAGAAATGAGACCCATGTATGTAATGTGCATTAAAACAGCTCATGTAAATAGGTGTTGGTAATTATGGTATCCACAAAAGACTGAGAAAAGAGAGCCAGAGGATATCCAGATTGTCAGCAAATGCATCACACAGTGCAAATGTATATTTTGATTAGATATAACCAGTAATCCAGAACCAGTACTTTTTATAATTTGGGTTGGAGCATGCTGGGTAAACACTAAAAGCATTTTACTACATTTAATGTATCTTACACTGCAAAAGGTTGCTGTGTCCGGACCAGTCCCAGCAGGAACTACATTTGGTACGATTTGATTGATCCACTGCTCTTCTTTTCAAAATACTACATGCTGTGTCTGTAATGTGACCACGTTGGCCCACAGGGGATAAGACCATTGGGTTAGGGCATTTAAAACATTTAATGTCTACATTAACAGTAGGATTTCTTTAATATTTCCACTGGACATTCTTTAAAAATAACACTAAAGTTCACACAGTCTAAAGTGAGATCAAACATGAGTGGTTTTTGTTCATTTACACTGATCTATCTGAATCTGCTATTGGTTGTTCATATCTTTAGGTCAAATTCATTTAAACCACAATAAACTCTTCATTCTGAAGATTTTACTTTTAAATATTTTAAATTTAAATCTACAGTGTGACATTGGAGGCAAATGTTACTGGTTGCAGAACGCTGTTTGATCTCTGATTTGAAGGCAGAATCAAATTTACCCCTAAGAAGTAATGTAAATATGATTATCTGTTATATATATATAATCTGTTCTCGACTTCCAAATAAGTGGGTTTGTTTTATACATGTGAATCAAACTGGTCTGCATGGCTGTCATACCAGAAGAAAGCCTCTTTTAAAAATGATGCACAAGAAAGCCTGCACACAGTTTTGCTGAAGACAAGCGCACAATATTGTACAATATTATACAAAATAAGGTTTATAATGATTTAACAAATAATTAAAGTTTGTAACTATATAAAAAATTGATTGTTTGAACATATGATGCCCAAATTAGAAAAATAATTTTTATACCTGCATGTGTTCATGCTTTTCATGCTTTTCATCACATTCTGACAATGTTTGCATGGTGGGAATTTAGGGCAAGTAATGAAGCGAAAAGACCCATGTACGTAATGTGCATTAAAACAGGTCATGTCAATAGGTGGTGGTAATTATGATTTTGGTTCACAAAATACTGCGAAAAATACATGTGAAAATTATTAGCCTAAAGCCTAAACTGAAGAACTGTAATTAATCAAAAGCTGATAGAAGCACATGAGTACTTTGTCTAACCTATGGTCAAGTACTTGTCGATCAACACTATGGTACATTCGCAAATTCCACTTAAAACTGCACTGTGCAAAAAAGGAACCTCAAATTTCAGCCTGTCAATGCTCAACTCACAATGTCAGCATGGCTGGCATGCCAGAAAAAAAGCCTCTTCTAAATATGATGCACAAGAAACTGTCTCTCACAGTTAAAGTGTACATGCAATAAAAATGACAGATCTCTCAATTCTTTGTAAGTGGGAAAACATGCATAATCGTAAGTGTATCAAATACAGTGAATATAAAAAGTATACACACTCCTGTTAAAATGCCATGTTTGGTGATCAAAGTAAATAATTTGGTCATTTTATCTACTTTGATGTGACCAATAACCTGTACATCTCAATTGAAAAACAAACTAAAACCTTTAGGGGGAAGAAAAAAAAATGGTTGCACAACTAAACTACTACTTTTAGTTGAAGTACCTTTTGATGTTATTACAGCACTTAGTATTTTTGGGTAGGAGCCTATTAGAATGGCACATGTTGACTTAGCAATATTTGCCCACTCTTCTTTGCAAAAACTCTCCAGATCTGTCAAATTGCAGGGGCATCTCAGATCAGTACAGCCCTTTTCAGATCACCCCACAGATGCCCATTCAGATTTAGATCTGGACTCTGGCTGGGCCATTATAAGACTTTAATCTTCTTCTGGTGAAGCCATTCTTTGGTTAATTTGGATGCGTGCTTCGTGTTGTGTCCGTTCCTCTTTATCATCAGCTTTCTAGCAGAAACCAGAAGGTTTGGTGTGAAAAATACAGGATATTCTTGTCACATGTAGTGCACAGCCAGTACATGTAAGAAATTTCTGCAACTCCTTTAATGTTCCTGTAGACCTCTCTGACCAGTTTTCTTATTGTCTTTTTATTAATTTTAGAAGGATGTCCTGTTCTTGGCAATGTCACAGTTGTCCTATTTTTTTCTCCACTTAAATATGATTGACTTCACTGTGTTTCATGACATATCTAATGCTTTGGAAATGATTTTGTACCTTTCTTCAGATTGATGCCTTTTGACAATGAGATCCCTCTGATGCTTTAGGAGCTCTCTGCACACCATGTTTTTTGTAGCAAGATGCGAATAAGAAAATGCCAGGAAAATCCCACTAGAACTTATTTGGGGTTAATCAGAGGCACTTTAATTGATGGCAGGTGTCTACTGATTCCTATTTAACATGAGTCTGAATGTGATTGGTTCATTCTCAACACAGTCACACACCCAATTATAAGGGTTTATTATTATTATTTTTTGTATTTTACTTTTTCCCCCCTAAGGATTTCAGTTTGTTTTTCAAGTTAGATGTACAGGTTATTGGTCACATTATAGGTAAAAAAAACTCTTTTTTTTACTTTCACATTTTTACACCACCAAACCTGGCATTTTAACAGGGGTGTGTACACTTTTTTTTATATCCACTGTACTTATTTTCCCCATTACTTATGGGGATTACTTAGATATTTTAGTTAGATTCAGATCCCAAAGGTGTTTTATTGAGTTAGGCTCAGTACTCTGTAGGCCAGCCAAGTGCTTCCACACCAAATTCACTTATCCATGTCTTTATGTACCTTGCTTTGTGCACTGATTTGCAGTCATGCTAGAACAGAAAGGGGGCATCCCTAAATTGTTCCCACAAAGTTGGGAGCATGAAATTGTACAAAATCTATTTTTTATGCTGAAGCATTAAGATTTCCTTTCACTGAAACTGAGGGGCCAAGCCCAACTCCCGAAAGTCAAACCCACACCATAGTCCCTCCTTAACCAAACTTTATACTTGGCACAATGCAGTCAGACAAGTACCGACTCGTCCATCATATTGCAAAACAGAGAAGCCTGATTTGTCACTCCAGAGAAGATGGCTACACTTATTTTAAGTCCACAGGCAGCTTGAAGTCCAGAAGCAGTGTGCTTTACACCACTACATCTGATGCTTTGCATTGCGCTTGGTTTGGGCTTGGATGCATCTCTTTGGCAATGGAAGCCCATTACATGAAGCTCTGTACGCACTGTTCTTGAAGTTTGGTCTTTGGCGATTGGCTCATTGGCAGTTTACTAACTTTGCACACTATATGCCTCAGCATCTGATGACCCCACTCAGTCATTTTACATGGCCTACCCTCGCTAAGTTGCTGTAGGTCCCAGTCACTTGCACTTTGTTATAATACGACTGGCAGTTGACTGTGGAAGATTTATGAGTGAGGAAATTTTACGACTGAACATGCCCAGGTGGCATCCTATCACAGTACCACCCTGCAATTCACTGAGCCCCTGAGAGCGACCCATTCTTTCACAAATGTTTGTAGTAGCAGTCTGCATGCCTAGACGCCTTATTTTATACACCTGTGGCCACAGGTGTAAGTGAATTGTTGGTTGTAAGGTTGTGAAAATTATACATTTATTTCTTAAGAGCTGTTTTTTTCTTGTGTTTGTTTTGTTTTGGTTGATTTTTTTTGTCTTTGTCACCAGCAAATAAACTTGAGAAACATGATGCTGGCAAATCTGTTCAAAATGTCCATGAAATGAGTCCATGTTGATATTCCTGCTTAAATTCAAGGGCAGGCCCACATGAGATTCTGTATAGTCATAGGCAAACGTTTTAATAATGGCACAAATTTTGGTTTTCACAAAGTTTGCCGCATCAGTTTTTATGATGTGAATTAATGTATTAACTCTAATTTGTGAAAAGTTTTCAGATGAATTGCAATTAATTGCAAATCCCATAAAAAATAACATTATCACTAAAATTACTGCTTTCCAGCCACTGCATCTCAGCCCTACAAATTGAGGGTTTAGGGTTTCAGTGATGAACTCGCTCACGAGAAAAGGTTAGACAGCTTATTTCATTCTGCCATGCTGATTAGAAGAGCAGACTGGTTGCTTTACCTGGCTAGTGGTGCTTTTAAGTTTTCTTTTGTTAACCATGGTTTCCTCCAATAAAACACATGCAGTCACCATTGCATTGCAGTAAAAGGGTTTTAAAGGCAAGGCACCCCAATCAATTATATATCCAATCATTAATAATATTAATGACAGTGGTTCAGTTGCAGTAAAGAAGGTTTCAGGGCACACACGAAAGTTAAGCAAGCATCTCCTATAGATAATGCTACGAGATTGGGTCACCACAAGTGACATCCTTGGTCAAGAGGGCAGGTGTGAATGCTGACTGACATCCTGCAGAAGGTATAGGGATTGAACTGCATTGGATTGGGGTAAAGTTTTTGATGAAGCCCACTTTGACTGTTTGGGACATCTGGAAAAATAATTTTTCAGAGAAGAAAATATGAGCCCTACCATGAGTCCTGTATCATGCCAACAGTCATGCATGTTGAGACCATTCATGTGTGGGCTTGCTTCTAATTTAGTGGATTAGGTTCACTTAAAATGCTACCTAAGGACACTTCCATGAATAAGGAATGGCATCAAAACATCCAAGAGCAACTTTTCCAAATGATCCAGGAGCAATTTAAAGATGAACAATGCATTTTCCAGCACAATGGAGCACCATGCCACAATGCAAAAAAAATAATAACTTGGTGATAACCAAGTAGCTTGGTGAAAAAAACACATTTTGGGTCCATGGCCAGGAAACTCTGCAGACCTTAATCCCATTAAGAAACTGTGGTCCATCCTAAAAAATAGGGTGGACAAACAAAAGCGCAGAACCTTCAAATCCAAGCACTGATTAGTCAATAAGCCAACACGCAATTGATCCAAACCAGATCTATGAGCCAATTTTTGTCTGACAAATATCAGTCTGTGTTTTGCATATGTTGTATTAAGTTGTATTAAGTCAATATATCCACAGGTAGTGCAGTAAGGAAGTTTAGCAATTTTACAAATGGTCCACTCTATCTAAGCTTCATCCTTAACATCTTACAAGACATCAGGATAAGGTGAACAAGACAGGAAAATCAGCTGCAGCTCCCTTTTGTTGCATCCTTTTCTGAGATTTAAGATGTTTGGCAGTGACTGTTGATTTTTGATAAAGGATAATGTGATTCAAAAGACAACCATAACATACAGGTCCTTTTAAACATGAGCTGTCTTTTGTAGAATACCAACTAAAGCTTGCTAACTATGATGCAGGCATAATTATGGCTACTAAACAATCAGAAATAAAATCCATATCTGTGAAGTTGATGTGAAGGGCCTATGGATAAATGTTTACTTGTGGCGCTTCTGTGGCAAGCCACATGAGTACATTGCTATGTATTTACTCAACCTATACTGCTAACACCGATCCATACTGCTGCTGTCCAGTATGAGGTTCAGGTTGTAACCACACAACCTGACATTTTCTATTGAAACCCAGCCTGGAATTTGAACTAAGATCATCAGGAGATGCACTTTCCGGTAGTTATGTCTTACACAGGTGCTACAGCTGCTATATTATTGATACAAGTACAGTATATACATTTTATTTCAAGCTGTTTATTGTGAAATACAATAAAATCACAAGTACTAGCAAGACTTTACATTTTAAGCATTTTAATGTTGCATTTCTTCTTTTTTAATATCATCCATATAACTAATTAGTGGTTTCTACTAAGAGCCGTAGTGTTTGTGGTCCCAACAGAAGAGACATACAGTATCTTACTTTTCATAGAACAACATAAGATATGGCACTTCGATATAATGTGAAGTAGTCAGCCTACAGCTTGTGTATCAGTGTAAATTTGATGTGAAAAAAAAACTTAAAAAAACTCAACACACAACCATTTCTTTAACCAAGTCTTTGATCATAATGTCATGACTTGCCATATGAGGTAATAGGGTGCCATATTGAATTTTCAATGCCCAATATGAGAGCTATAACACCAAATTTAACACACTTGCTTCACATTCATACCTGTGACTTTGTAACTCTAACGATGATACAGAGGGGAAAAAAAGGCTAATTTGGCACAGCTTGGCCATTTCCACATGGGTGTACTCAATAGTGTTGCCAGTGGTTTATACATTAATGGCTGTGTGTTAAGTTATTTTGAGGACACAGAAAATTTACACTGTTATACAAGCTGTAGACCACTGCTACATTGTATCAAAGTGTCTATTTAGTGCTGTCCCATGAAATATATAATAAAATAGTCACAAAAATGTGAGGGATGTGTTAACTTTTGTGAGATACTTTAAAAAGAATAGACATTTCACTTGGAAATTTAGATAATTTTAAAATAAGCTCATGCGTTTTCACTGAAAATTATAATCTTGCTCATCTACAGTTGTTTAAGTGATGGTCTGACTGACATCAGCAGAATTTGCTAAATGTATCAGCAGCTATACATTTTTACTGTTTCACAGCAAAAATATGTCATTTGGGCAATGGACAACAAAGCCTTTTGTATGCATTGTAATCGCAGCACTATCTTTCCAAACTTCAGTATAGGATTGTGGTTGATAGGCATGCATTGTGCAAAGGCTAGCAGTGCAGAAATAGGCTACAGCAAATGTAACAGTCCAAAGGTGAACCATGATGGTGAGATGTATGTACATATGGCATTTATTTAGTTATTTCAACAACAGTGTTGTGTCTTGGAATGAAAGCCTAATATCAGTAAGTTGGCTCCACTTGGGGAAATCCTGCCCTGTGAACCAGTTTCTGAAGGGAGGGGATCATGCTCTGCTTCAGTATGTTACAGTACATCTTGGCATTCGTGGTTCCCTTAATGAACTGTAGCTCCCCACAACCGACAGCTCTCATGCAGCCCCAAACCATGACATTCCCACCACCATGCTTGACTGTAGGCAAGACACAGTTATCTTTGTACGCCTCACTTGACTCTTTCTGAACACAATACGTTTATATTAGCCTAATTAGACCACAGGACATGATTCCAGTAATCCACGTCCTTAGTCTGCTTATCTTTAGCAAACTGTTTGCGGGATTTCTTGTGCATCATCTTTTGAAGAGGTTTCCTTTTGGGACAACAACAAAGCAGACCAATCTGCTACAATGTGCGATGAATGGTCTGAGCACTGAGTTGTGTAAAACATAAATAAAAACAGAATCTGAAGATTTACAACCCTTTTTTTTAACCTAAATTTAACTGAATACACTACAAATATGATATATCTAATGTTTTAATGTATGAACTTTATTGTTTTTTGCAAAAACTTTTTTAATTTCATGCCTGCAACATGTTCCAAAAGAGTTGGGACAGGGGCATGGTTAACACTGTGTTACATCACATTTCTTTTTAACAACACTCAATAAACGTTTGAGATCCTAGGACATTAATTGTAGAAGCTTTGTAGGTGGAATTGTTTCAGATTTTTGCTTGTTGTATAACTTCAGTTCCACAACAGTCTGTGATCTCTATTGTCTTATTTTGAGCTTCATAATGCGCCATATATTTTCAACGGGAGACAGGTCTGGACTGCAGGTAGGCCAGTCTAGACAGTCCTTTTCCTCTTTTGCCTGGAAGACATGACGTCCATGATTTCCAAAAACTATTTAAAATGTGGACTGGTCAGACCACAGGACACATTTCCACTTCATCTCAGATGAGTTCGGGCCCAGAGAAACTTGTGTAGTTTCTGGGTGTTGTTGATATATGGCTTTCACTTTGCATGGAGGAGTTTTAACTTGCACTTGTAGCATGGAGCGATGAACTGTGTTCACTGACAATGGTTTCTGAAGTATTCTTAAGCCCATGTGGTAATAACTGTTGTTGATGCTGTGCCGCTTGAGGGATCTAAGGTCACGGGCATTCAATGTTGGTTTTTATGATATTATGGACTGTAGATGATGAAATCCTCAAATTCCTTGCAATTGCATGGTGAGAAACATTTGGAACTGTTGGACATTTTCCTTATGCAGTTGTTCACAAGGTGGTGAACCTCGCCCCATCCTTGCTTGTAAATGACTGAGCCTTTCGGGGATGCTCCCTTTATAGCCAATCATGACACTCAACTGTGGAATGTTCTAAACAGGTGTTTTTTCAAACATTCCTCAACTTTCCCAGTCTTTTGTTGTCCCTGCCCCAACTTTTTTAGAACATGTTACAGACCTTAAATTCCAAACAAGTGAATATTGGCATAAAACAATAAAGTTTATCCATTTCAACATTAGACATCTTGTCTTTGTAGTGTATTCAAATGAATATGGGTTGAAACGGATTTCCAAAACACAGTTTTCTGTTTTTATTTATGTTTTACAAAATGCCCCAACTTCATTAGAAATGTGGTTGTATTTTTAAAAGCCTCTGGATATGACACTGAGCATGTGCACTCAACTTCTTTGGCCGACCATGATGGGGCCTGCAGGGCTCTCAAGTTTTTAAGTTTGGTGGGAGTGAGATTTTGGGGTGGGGGGATCACCCATCGACCCATCGGCCCATTGACCATCCAAGAGTGTGTTCAACTTGAAAGAGAACAAGTTTGATTTGATCAAATTTCACGGTTTATTGTATGACATATAATT
>JAVSBV010022994.1:0-11989 GCA_033117975.1 Parotocinclus spilosoma | reverse complement strand
GTGGGTTTACTCCGGGTACTCCGGTTTCCTCCCACAGTCCAAAGACATGCACGTTAGGTTAATTGGTGTCTCTAAAGCGTAGTCCCTTAGTGAGTGAATGTGTGAGTGTGCCCTACGTTGGATTGGCGCCCCATCTGGGGTTGTTTCTGCCCTGCTCATAGAGGTTACTTTTGGGTAGTTTATCTCTTGGTGAGAGATAATTGACTGCAAGATAAGAAGTACTCAAAGCCATTTTGCCGATCTTGCAAGTTTTAAGTGGGGGCACATCTCAACTGATAGAAGCAGTTGTCATTTTCCTGCCATTTAGGATGTTCCGACCGAACTGTCAGGAGGTGTTAGGAGCAGGGCAGGCACACATGTAGGACAGGCTCCAGGTTGGGCAGACATATCAGAGGATTTTTGATCCACCGACAAGCACAAGCAGCTCCCACAGTTCCATTGACCACCAACCACAGGTAGTAACTTCACTACACACCTGTCTCGGCCAAGATCATTACCAACCACTTAACAGAAGGAATTTTGTTGTTACGGCACCCATTAAATGCCCTGCCACTGACAGCCAGCCACCGTCTTAATTTGCAGTTGTGTCATGAACAAGAAAGCCGAACTGCTAAATACTGGAACTGTATCATCTTCAGGGACAAATTCAGGCTCCTTTTGGGATCTGGTGACGGTTGGTTTGTGTATGGCAGTCTCCTGGTGAGTGTTTTAATCCTGCCTTGCTGTGAAGCATATGGCATCCTTTTTACCTTGAATACTGATTTATCTGACCACAATACACATTTCTACTATATGATGGTTAATGCCAGATGTCACAAAGCCTGGGGAAAATTCCAGACTAAAGACATAAAAGGACCATCCAGACGATTATCAGCTGGTCCAAAAGCCAAGGTCTTTCATGGTATTGTGTTGGGTCAGTTACCTGTGGCAAATTTCATCTTTAGTGCTTATGCATTTGTTGACGAACTGGAGATCCTCTGCCCACTCATCAAAGAGCCTTTCCTAAATGCTCCTTGGTCACCTGTTGACATCACCTCTTTAAGATCACAATTATTTTCGAATTCATTACTAGCTCTAAATTGTCCCTGTCCCAACTTTTTTTTATAATGTGTTTGAGGCCTGAAAAGTTAGAATGGATGTTTATTTGAAAAAATGAAGTTGTACAAAGAAAACATTAAATAAAAGTAAAAATACATTTTTACATTTGCAACATTTTGTCATTTGGATTTGTATATTCTGAAATGTATATACTTTTGTATGTGGCAAATGTATTACAAACACACAAGGAACCATCCAGGATTTGTGTATTTTATTATTAAGTTGACACCAAGCCAACATTTATTGCTCAATTTCAACTTCTATTCAATTCACAAAAATCAAGTAAAACAAAAATCAGACAAGGCTTTAAAATCCATCTAAAACCAAACATATAAATACGTTACCCCTGCATAAAATGTCATAAAATTAAGAGCCATTTTTCTTTATATTGTTTATTTGAATCACTAATAATAAAGAAAAATGCTTAATGCCAAAAGAAAGTAAGTATCTACGTGAACTGCTGCTGTTGTGCAAAGTTCTTCCCAATTAATTTATTGCTTTCTTTTTCATTAATTAT
The DNA here is from genome assembly GCA_033117975.1 of Parotocinclus spilosoma. Taxonomy (NCBI): domain Eukaryota; kingdom Metazoa; phylum Chordata; class Actinopteri; order Siluriformes; family Loricariidae; genus Parotocinclus; species Parotocinclus spilosoma. The sequence goes on along the minus strand of JAVSBV010022994.1, from coordinate 10,374 downwards.
TTGTCTTTTACCAATTAAAAAACAGAAATATACAGATATCTTTCCTGACAAAATAATAAATACTCGCCCAAATAGCCACAACCATTACATCTTCAAATATTCTCTAAATAATTTATATACAGTAAAAAAGTACAGTAAATTAAATACTATACAGATGCCTGCTGTTTGTACGTCCACTGTATATATGCACTGTGTACCAAGTGTTTATTAAATACTGTATAAAAATGTACATTTGACATCAATGTTCTTGCTCTAGTATTAACTCTGCTATTAGTGTTGAAAATTTAGTGTGTTAAAAACAAACTTGTAATCAAACTTAATTCCCTGATTTATTCCTATTTTGTATATATTTTTTCACAAAAGAAGCAAGTCAAGTATCATACCAAGTCGGTCAGCAATTGCAGATATTGCTACTACTGAAAACAGCTGATACAATACTGCAAATGCTAAAAACAGCTGAGCACACAACCTTCTTATCCCCCTTTAATGTGTGAAGAAATACTGTACACAGATAAGCCAGAATATTATGACCACTAGCATATCAAATAATGAAAAACAGTAAATATCTCATTACAGCTGCACATGTGAAGGTCTGAATTGATCAAACAGTGAGTGAATAGTTGGTTCTCATAGTCTACATGTGGGATGTGGAAGAAATTGACAGGCAAAAAGATTGTTGGAGCATCTGTAAAGCAGAAAAACTTGTGGGTGCCCCCAGCATATAGTTGTGTGGGTTAGTAGTAGTAGTCTTGCATCAAATAGGGAATTACAATGTATGATATATGTTGCATATTTATCTGCACAGTGGCATACTTTCAGGGATTGATGTGGCCTGTTGGTGGGGTTCAATGATGCAATATATTTTATGGGACACAACATTACTGGTGGGACCTCTGCCGATGGTAGTCCAAGAATGGACAAACCACAAACAGACAATATACTGTACTATTGAGTGTCTGCGGGTATTCAACACTTAAACTGTCTGTGGCACAGAGTATTCCTGTTACACAGGCATACACTATGGCTAGGACAATAAAAAGGAAAGTCTTTTAACAGGAAGAATAGCATAAAGGATAATGTGGACAATACAACAACAATACAATTGAATGTTGCTGAATATGAGGTTAGGTTCATGTCAACCACTGTCCCCTACTGAATTGACCAACAATATGCAACTAACCAGTTTGTGTGCAACTTTTACCTGGGGAAAGGATGACACCATGGGAATAAGAGTAGCTGGTAGACTAGTTAGTGTTATGCTCTGAACAATGTTCTACCAAGAAACCCTGGGCAAAGGTATTCATGTGGATGTGGTAATTTTACCACCTACCAAAACATTGTTGCAGACCTGGTGGTCAGAATGCCTCGGGTTATCTGCTTACTTACTTACTTCATACACTTTTATATGCCTGTCAGGTAGCTCTGCATGCTTAAACAAGAGCTTCATCTTATTTTAGACCCATTGAAAACTGAAGTACACGTGCACTTTTTTTACTCCAGCACTTTTAAATTTGTAATTTCATCCATCAGACACAAGAAGAGCAGGATCTATAATCTCAGCCATTCCTCAAGGCTCTTATATGTAATTCTGGTATTTTTATTCAAGTCAGCCAGTACCGCATTGTTTAAGCCTCACAAATTCATCAATCTAGTTTGTGTTCAGTAACCATGGGCCATGGTGACTGATTGTGAGGCAAAGCAGAAATAAATGCTGAGTCCAAATTTTGTTGAGCATTACATATGCTCAGTTATTGATAATACACAAAAGACCCATATAGCAGTAATGAAAAGGCATATAGTGTTTTGCCACTGTTGGAGTCAACGATAGCCAGATAGAAATGTCGGATGGCTGCATAGTATAGCATTCAGATTTGCCTCAAACAGATTGTAAAATAATACAGGTGTGCTCTGCTTAGTAACACCATATAAAAGGCTCTCAAAGGTACACTTTTAGGTAGTGTACCTCTTGGTGAGAGATTATTGACTGTTTGACATGCCTATATGACACACTCAAATACATTTTGTACATCGATGCACATCAGTGAAATGAGACAAGCAGGATGGTTATTTTGGCAAACTGGTTGCCATCTAGGCCAGTCTTAACATGCTGTTAGGAAGTGTTGGGAACAGTGGTTCAGTGCAGGCATGCACATCTGCTGAACAGGCTCTGGATGGCCCTAGCTGGTGGTGTGACAATATGGTGAGCTATCACATACAACAATGTCTAGTAGTAATACAAGGGATAAGTGGTGTTGCCTGGACATGTGTTGCCTTCCATAGCAGGGCTTACAACTGGCATTTTTTAGCAGGATAAAACTCGTCTAAGCACAGCAAGCGTTTCCCAGCAATGCCTCCACCACAATTCCAACAATTATCTGGCCTGCATGGTCACAATATTTATTGCCAATCAAGCATTTATGGGACCAGTTTGGGCACCAGCATGGGCAGCCTATGAGTGTACAGGATTTACAGGCCCAGCTGTAACATCAGTGGGCAAATGTGCCACAGGATACTATACAGAACCTGCTTGCCTCCAATGCCCAACCATATCTCATCTTGTATCCAGGTTAGAGGCATCCTAACATGGTATGAGAGTCTGCTAATAATTGTATCATTTTCATACCATTCACACAGAAAATTTGAACTACATTCCAACAACTCCCTCTTGGATGGTCAGTTCATTTTGTTAGTGAGTGTAAAAACATGTATTGTATATACACTGGCCACTATTGGGAACACCATTCTAATAAGACAGCCTGGAGATTCTAATAAGAAGAGCCTGGATTATTAGATGTACTTAACATGTAACTGCACCACAGCATAACTGCATATTTGTGAGCTGCACAAGCTCCTGTTTCACCACAGCACGACAGTGCTTTACTATATTCAGATTTGGTGACTCGGAAGGCACTTTTGCAATAACAATATCATGCTGGAATAAATTTGCATGGTCAATAGGAACACTACGACAACTGGTTTGAGGGTGCTAGATATGCGAGAAAACATTTCCCAACATTATCACTGCCAACGGTCACCAAATTCTCACTCAACCATGTGAAAATTAAGTCCTCAAGTCTGCTCTAACTGAAGACTCAGATTGGAGTTGCATTACCTTTAATTACCTTTACCTATTTTTACTAGACCTTACTGAAAAATATATTTCCAACCAAAGAATTATGCCTCTTTCTGTAACATTAATTTGATACCTAGGCATATGCATTGAAGGCTGCCTCCTTGGTGGTGCCTTTTAGACTCCCATTGTACAAAAAAATATTAAGCGAGCTGTTGAGCTGAATTCTTAAATAAGCCCCGCCCTCTTTCAAACAGGACAGGAACTTTTATTTATGTCTCACCTGAACTAACTTCTATAATGTGCCTATTAAAAATGATGCCCCAATAGGCAGATGGAGTTGGGGCATCTTGCTTGCTTGGAGTACCAAATGTGTAACAGTCAAACACTGTGTCACGTACAGTGGAGATCGCTAGTGAAAATGGTTCTAGTTTGCATTTTTCTCAAACTGAAACTGTTTGTTACATATTATAGAAGTTAATAATTTAGGTGACAATTGTTTCTTAGCAGAAAATCTCACATGAAAAATATGTATTTATATTTAATTTACTTCATTGACCTAAACCCTATCAGGCATTTATGATGACAGAAAGCCAAGAATTCAGGAGTACCACAAGTTGGTGTCTGCAGTTGAAACAGGAAATACTAAAAAAATCTAGCATTGAAAAAAGTGTAATTTATATAGACAAACATTTGTGGACACCCCATATAATTAATGAGCTATATATACATATTATAAAACACAGTTCTGAATTTCCCATAGACAAATAATGGCAGCAAAAGGGCTGTACTGCCTTTCAATATGACAATTTTATAGCTTTCTGCTCCTTGAAAATGCACTGGAATGACAAAAATGAGTCAATGCATCAGAAGTAAACCTTACAGTCATGTTCCAAAATCTCCCATGCTTTGTATGCAATTTTGGCTGTCCACAAATGTTTGGCCATATAGTCCACTGTATTAAATCATAGAAAGAAAAAAAGCTTTTGCAATATGGCCTCAAGCTTTTAGCCCCATATACTCTATAGTGTATATATTTCGCACCATCGACATGGTTCAGATTCACATCATAATTATAGTTGGTTTGAAAATTATTGATGATTTTTACATAATTTCATTGATTTAAAACAGCCCAGAAGAAATACATTTTCAAAGTAAAACAGATTCAGAAAAAATGGTATCTTTGCTTTCCATGTAGGCCAAACCTCACATATTTTACTCAGAAAAATGCCAGTTTACATCATCTTGGGGTGCCGATTGTAGTCTTTGTCTCTCTATGGCACAGCTTTCTTCTTTACCAGTCGATCAGTTTCTACCGGGTGAGGTATACATTTAGACTAAATTACAGCCCTCAAATGTCCAATTCAATTGAAAATGCAGCTGGAATCCAAGTATATCACACATGTGATACCTAGTGTTATTTCTCAGTAGTTTAATTATGTATTTAAGTGCACTTAAGAGACATCAGGATCATTCTCAAAGAGCTGGAGTCCACTTTGGATGAGCTTTTCAATTGAACAAATGCAGCTGAACACCTGAGATAAAGATTGATTCACATTGTTGTGTTGAGACTCATCCTGAGCAGAGTGCAAGACTGCAAAGCCCAGTGCTTTCCTATTCAGGCTAAAAAGTATATTCCTGCAAGAGAAAGAGAAAGATCAATATTTTAAATAAAGACAAGGAAACACATTTTCATAAATGTAGAGGTCAGTGGCAGTCATGCTCAAGAATGCTCATAAACAGAAGACACATCATAGATAATATACCATGAGGTCTTGATTTATCTTTACAGAGATTTCAATGCAGCAAATGATTTACCAGTCATTGTGAAAATATTATTACATGTGTAAATTAATGACTGAAGGACACAGACTATTTCAATGTCCTTTTGTTTAGCATGGCAGCAGTAAATATACTAAGAAAATTATAATTCACAGACAAGAAAAAATATTTCTTATATTATTACCAATAAATCTTTTTTAAATTTAAAAGACTATTAATTTAACAAGTTTTAACTGTAAAAACAAACATGTCTAAAGAATTTCCAGCAATCGTCTATAGTTTGCAGGAACACGCTGCCAAACAAGTACAATGTCCCCACAAGGTAAAAATGTGAGCGCTTTCCATCCTTGTGGGAACATTTCATCCACACAGTAATATACAAACTTGCCCACAAACACACACACTAACAGAAAATCAATGCCAGTGTGTCTTCCGCAACGCTGCTGTGGATATGATTGAAGCGTAGAGCTGCCAAGCTATTATTTGAACTTTTGTAGGGCAAAATAAGAAGCTTTGAGCCATTTCTTAATGGCTCTGGGCCACACATTGATTTTTGCTGGTTCACTAGTTTAACTGGCTGAACACACCTGAGCAGAAATAAATGATGCCATACTTTATCTGTAAAAGTGAGAGTCTTAGGTAAGAGGTGGGACTGCAACCTTGACATACTGGACCTTATCTATAAATCATGTAATTAACTCTCTCCTTCAAGCATCAGGTGAGATAAAGGTGACTTGAAAGCAAAAACCTCTGTCTTGACCAACATTTCTAAGTATACTAGTGTTGGAATCCACACAAATGATAAAGTCTATATTTTGTTTTTAAAAGTGAAAAAATTGCACTCACAAGTATTCAGACCCTTTACTCAGTACTTAGTTGAAAAACTTTTGTTAGCAATTACAGCCTTTAATATTCTTAGGTTTGATGCCATAAAGTTGGCACACTTGGGTCTTGGGATTTTCTGCCACTTCTTCAGGTCCTTTCAAACTCTGTCACATTGGATAGAGTTCTGTCAGTGGACAGCCATTTTCAGGTCTTTCTAGACTCATGCTAGATTGGTTTAAAGTCAGGGCTCTGGCTTGGCCTCTCAAGGACATTTTAATATTTGTTTTTTAAGGTCATTGGTTTGTTGAGGGGTATACCTATGTGTGGTCAAAGAACACTCTGGATCAGAGAAAAAAAAAGTTTCTGTACTTTGCTTCATTTGCCTTTCCTTGAACCCTGACCAGTCTACCTGCCCCAGCAGCTGGAAAACACCCCCAACAACATGATGCTGCCTTCACCAAACTACTGTAGGGATGTGGGGGTGGTATTGGGCATGTGATGAGCAGTGATGAGTAGTGCCTGGTTTTCTCCAGACATTTAGAATTAAGGTGAGAAATTGTATTCTTGGTGACCATCAAACCAGATTATTTGCAGGAAGGCTTTTGTGTCTTTTACTGAGGAGACTTGTCTGGCCACTTTAAAGCCTTGACTGGTGGAGTGCTGCCGTGATGGTTGACTTTCTGGATGTTTCTCCGAAGAAGCCACTGTGGTCTTGAAAATTAGAATTTGGTAGCATTCACCAGATCATGTGCCTACACAGAATCTAGTCCTGTGCTCAACAGGTAGCTCTTTCATTGTCATAGCTTGTTTGTTAATATTATTAACTGTGATACTTTATATTGACAGGCGTGTATCTTTACAAATGGTCAAATCACTACAGGTAGAGGCCAATCAAGGTGTATAAATACGACCAAGAGAAATGTCTCCCAGAGATAAATTGATACAGCCTTATACTAAAAGCAACTACGCATCCCAACAGCGGCAGCTTGGAAAAGGTTGGATTTGAACCCTGGACCAGCAAGTAAAAAGTATTCCAAATGGCCACAATGAATCTGCTTTCTCAAGAAGCTTAGTTCTTTGGTAAATGAAGGCAATCCCATGCCAATGATTTCCAAAAAACTGCATGCATTCTATGGAAACATCATTATAATCTAAAGAGAAGAAAGCAAACTAGACCGTAAGCTGCACAAGACAAGATGCATAAGTCTGTAATTTAAGATACTGGCATATTACAGGGCCCGAGTTGGCTACCTATGGCTTAAAAAAAGTAGACCCTTTTGAGTTTTTGTGGTATGAGCTTCATAGTAAGGATCAGGAAAACCATCCATTGAAAAAAGCTATAGAAACTGAAGGGTTAACAATGCTTCTGCAAAAGTCATTATATTAACTATGCAGTTCCATAAATATATGCCAAAAAAGGAACACCCAAAACAGAACACAATGATCTGCAGTGATTTTGCTTTATTCTGTAATCACTGCCTTGTCTACAGTCTGTAACTGAAACTCCTACCATGAAGCAGCGGGACGTCTTTTATATAATGATCCCAGCAACTTCTGCCAAGTTGGTACCTTTGTTTTTAATAGATAAAGGCCTCCAGCTGAGCAGTTGCTGATTGAGCTGAACATCCTGAGAAGTGTGCTTTGTGTCAGTCATGAGTTAGGCAGGTGCACATCACTTTTAAGTTTTTTTTTAGTCATAGCTACAACAACAGGGCCTTGGTAAATGTGTGATAGGCTCTTCACGGATCAATTTATGTAAATTCCACCAAAGCATCCATCTTAGAATTCAAAACCTCAAGCACCAGACATTTAAAGGCTGCATTAAGGTTATCCGTTTCTTATATCTGGCCAACTGCATGTCTTTGCAGTGCATGACCAGGCTGGAGACACTGCCAAGCTGAAATATTAGACCTGTGACGATAAATATAAACTGATAAAACTGGATAGTCTGATCAGCGCTTGTTTTGTCAGTTTTTCATTTAAAACCTAAAATGTATTTGTGTATATTTAAACTTAACTCTTTATTTTGGATTTCAGTATTAAAATACTATTGGCACATTTATATAGAATGGTCTGCCATCCTATTAAATTTCTTGACATTAAATGTACTGAGCCACAGTGCCTGTTCTTCAATACTGAAGCTCATGTGAGATCATGTGACAACCTCACCAAGTAAACTACGCAAAAGCCCTGCAGAAATATCTAGAACTTGCTTTACATAAAAGTTTGTCTATGTAATAAAGCCTGGTGTTAAACACATCAGGAACAAAACCTTACCCCAATTATGAAGCACAGTGAAATAGCATTGTGGTTTCAAGCTGGTTTGGTCTTTCACTAACTGAACAGCTGTTAATAACTGAGTGAAAAATTACTTTAATTTATAGAATCAAACAGGAAAATGTCAGTGTAGTGGTCCCCCACCTAAAGTTTAATGCAAGTTTATAGGGTTATATAAATTGTCAATGCTAAACAAACAAAATGACTTAATTTGTCAAATCAGCATTAAGAGCAAACTGAAATATTGTGGCTTGACCTTAAGATTATATACACATCTCCAAAACTGTTAAATATATGCAACAGTAAATGCTTGTAAATTTCTGCAACTTTATCAACTATATCTATATATATATTTATATCTCTTGTGTTTCATCTTATATTATTATTTACAGACCACTGAAAATTCTATACATGTATATTTTGTTCCCTCTTTTGCTGCTGTGACAACTCAAAATTTCCCCTGTGGGATAATAAAAGGTATTATTTTATTATAATGACTTTTATGAACATCTTGTCATTTTATTGTATTTATTTATTTACTTATATGTTTTAGCACTATTGATTTATTTTAGTTACTGCCCAGAATTCAAGGGCTTTGTTCGGCTTGAGAAAATATTTTCTGATGAACCTAATAACCAGTGTAACATCAAGCAGTGAAAAATATTCTAGCCTTCTCCAAGGAATGCCAATAGACAGTAAGAAACCATCCACTGCTTAGCAGGGTGTGCCCCGCTAACACAGTAACAGGATGATAGACAGGAAAGAGTTTGTGATTTCATTGCACACCTCAATTGCAAAGATCCATATTTTCATAGATCCAACTTCAATGCGTCCAAGGCACTGTGGGAAACTTGGGTAAAAAACACATCATGGCTGTCAGAGCAAATGTGTTCAAGCATCAAACATATCAATTCATTTATTTAATATGTAATTTAAATAGTCTGATATCTTTATGCTTATGCTAACATTAGCCTTGTCACCTGCAGTGGCTAGCACTAAGGAAATGTTAAGTGCATAAATCCACAGTGTTGAAGACTTCTGTCATGGTCAGTATTCTAAATGTAACAGTATGTATTATTGGGTTTTTGATGGTTTTACCCACATCTGACAGTATAGGCATGTGATAAATCAAACCTGGAATGCTCTCAGAATTCCTCAAATTTTCTGTGCCTCACTCTCTAGCTCAGCTTATTATACCGGGCACCAAGCCAGTTCATGTATCGTTGCTAAGCTGGATAAGAAGTCTACAAAACACACAGGGAAAAAAGGATGGCACTAATTCGGCCAGCTCCTAGAAAGCACACAGATGGAGACAACTGGAAGCTATATGCTTTTTTTTTCATTTACAAGTTTCTTATTTCTTCAAGAACACATCACACAATTTTGATTAGCTTCAGATTAATGCATTTAATTGAGACACCGTTAGGTGCTACCTTCATCACATTAACACTGTTTTTATCTCTGAATACTAATCTTAGAATGATGATCGCAAAATGGCATACATAGAAGAGTGGAATCAGTTTTGTGGGTAGTATAACAGTTTCAAGGAATTCAGGTTGAACATGAGGTTATTTCAGGGTTAAAGGTTATAAGACTGTCATAAAGTTAGAGGTGGGTATCTAACTTAAATCCTTTATAATTTGCTTACACGTTATGGGCAAAAATGTGTGGACACAGCTTCTTGTTATTTTAGCCACATTCTAACATCTTCATAATATGAAACATGTACAAAAGGTGGCACCAGAATGGGTTATAATTACCTCAATGCCACTATAGGCTTTTATTTTCCCAACCCACTCCATGCCCTTAAGAAAAGTCCACAAAGAGATCGCTTGCCGACCTTGACAGAAAACTTCAAAAAGGTCAGTTGACAAAGAAATAGCAACGTAACACTACTGGCCATCTTTGAGATGAACTGGAATGGCAAATCTGCAAATTTACATGCACTTACTGTTAGACGACTCACCGCGGCGCCTCGCCCGTCCCGCCGTCCTCCCGGTTCAACATTACGGAGCGATCGCGAGATTGAAGTGCTAGGAGGCGAGCGTGAGCTCGAAAGCGCAGCAGGCGCGAGTAGGAGCCGCTTCGGGTGCGTCTCAAATCGTTGGACGCAGCCGAGCGGAGTCGAGCGAAGAGAACCGGGGAAACGCGCGAACGGAGGCCAAGCCTCGGGAAAACCCTGAACTTTTTCACTGACAGCTAATAAACCTTGAGGGTTCCCCCTCTACTCACCCGTCGGCGATATATGCCCCGGGGTGTCACCGGCTAAGCGTAATGGCGGACGCGGACGAACGCTACGGACGAACACTACGGAACGATAGCGCGGCCGAGAGCGCGGACGATAAGTGACGACGTGGCACCGAGGCACGCTGGAGCTCACGTATAAATAACATGAGCTCCAGGTGATCCTAATCACGTCG
>JAVSBV010022983.1:0-11989 GCA_033117975.1 Parotocinclus spilosoma | reverse complement strand
GTAGGAAGAAACCTTGGGAGGACCAAGACTCAACAGGGGACCCATCCTCCATGGTGGCCTAGATGCTAACTAAATAATACAGTTGGGTCCCTGAGCAAGGCCCAAAATTTCTTGGATTGTAAATGGTAAGACTATTAATTGTAAGTTAAGGATTTAAATGTAAATATATATATGGAAACCATATTTGCTATATTGTAAAACTAGAAAGGTTGTACATTCAAAAACTAGATAGCAGGTGTAGTAGAGAATCTGACAGGAGCTGCATTCAAGAGCTAGAGAGCTACTGCATTCAAGAAATAGGTAGTTACAACGTTTCAGAACTAGACAGCCACAATATTTAGTATATACACTGCTCATAAAAATATGTAGATATTTCATTATATGATATTTCCTTTTTCATTGTTGTGAGCAGTGTAATCTAGCAGATATCAGAAAACCATATTTGCAATATAACAGAACTACATAGACCATACTAAAGAACTAGATAGTTGCTTTGTCAAGGAACAATACAAAGTAGATAAGTGCTGCAGACCTAGCTAGCTATTTTACCTAAAATATTTTGCTAACGATGGCTAAAACACTTAATGTCATAAGACCTCTAAGTGTGGGGAAACCCTGGTGTAAAGAAGCAAAATTAGCTTAATGGACAGGTTCAGGCTCTGCTTTCCTGGAATAAGTTCCTTTTACTTATTGCCAAGCGGATCCTCTAGAACTGTGGATGAGCTGAAAGAAGAGACATGGCAGAGCTTCATCCTGAAGTCGCCCTAATTCTGTCAGCCTGAGATCCTTCAAGTTTTAGTGATTGAGTGGCATCAACCACGGCACAAAGCAAAAATCCACTCGTCACACAGCTCTGCTCTGTCTAAAATGAGATTTAGGTTGTGAGTCTTATGTTGCGAAATTTACTGACCCCTCAGTGACATGCCACAGAGGTTTTTTTTTTTTTTAACCGCATCTACTGATTTACAATTTTCACTGTAGTTGTATATATTTTTTGTAAAATATGTCTATTTTTATGTGGTTTCTAGTTCTACCTGACTATGTGTTTCTGGTTTGTTTGCTGTTTATTAAAGCTATATATTAATTGATAGCCTGTGGCATCTTAGGCTCATACTGAAAAAGAGGAAAGGATATATTAGACTAATACAATCTAATTTCATGTGTAATACATTTCGGAGAGGAGAAAGCAGCTAATATGAGACATTCAGAAATATAACTCAGCTATTCTATATATTACCAGATCATTCTAGATGATACATGACCAACATGCAGTGTGTTCTGCACTTTTGACTTTAGGGATTGATCTACAGGAAAGATTACAGGAACCACAAAGATCACAATGGGGCATACGCTTTCTTATTATATATAACATCTGTAATGATTTCATAAATTTGCCATCTTGAAAGCTGCCATATTGGATCAAGGGATCATTTTTTCCAATGTAAAGGTGTAGCATATCAAAGAAGACCAGAATTTCAAGTTTGACCAAAGTTCTAAATATTTGTTTTTCGTCACAGGTACCTAAAGATGAAATTGATGATTCTGATGTTTGGGGAACACAGCTGCCGTATCAAAGTTTCAACAACCAACACCCAGAAAGATCACCAATTTCACACAGACATCCCTCATAGCCAAATTCAGAGAAACATTAACTGTGGACAATAAGCCACATTGTGACCGTCTAAAGACCGATACCAACAAAAAAGCTGCAACAATGTTTACCTCGACAGATAGATAGATAGATAGATAGATAGATAGATAGACATGGCTACAGTACTAGAAAGAGTCACTGAATATCACCATATTGGCTACATGCAACCCTTAGACAAAGACAAATCATCTCAGAAAGATGAAAAATGTTTGCGAGAAATGACAGGCATTTTGCACTCATCTCAGCAGAATAAAAATAACCTGCCGCCAATGACATCTCCATACAGTGTCGAGATACCCAGAGGAAACCCACACACTGGTAGAATATGTGAAACCATGCATATAGTTACCAGAGCTCTGGATTGTAGCACCATACCGCCCACCATACAGAGTAATTAAAGCCTGCGTTATACTTCGTGCAGAACTGTGTGCAAACCTGCAACGCGAGCAGCCTTCTTTACATACGTGCTTGCATTGCTTGAGTGGATCTAGTGTCAGGTTTATTTAGGGGTCCAGGTATGGGCTTTATGGGCTCAGTTAACTTATTTTATGCACTAATTCCTATGTTCTTAATGCTTGCCAGTTTCAGTATGAATCCTCCAATCTCCACAAAGATCAAAACAAGCATTTTCACTTGTGCGCTCAGACTTTTTGCCCCCACAGTATATAAGGACACAATCTGAGACAGAGCTATAGCGTGTTTACTATGCTGCTGACATCACATCATACCATTCTGCCCCCACAATGCAGGGGAATGAAATTCAAATCCGAGGACCTGCACAACCAATATTCCAAACAAAAGGAGGAAATACAAGCCAGGCATCTGCATACGCAGGACTGCACAAAACAGTATAGTCTACGATTGGACCCAAACATTTAAAACGTTCACATTTCAAATGCATTTCTCTCTTTTCCACTGACCTTCATTCCAAATTTTGTAAGTTTTAGATTATATTAGCATTTCCACCCATTTACTAATCAAGCTTCCTCTGACTGCAGTAAGGTCAATTTGGCCTCCCAATGAAGCTGGCCAATGCAGCTATTATTCAAGTATAAGGGCAGGTCACACTAAATACTTGTTTTTTTAAATACCATTTTTATCTGATGTTTTTTAGTTGTGTTTGTAGTTAAATTTCAATAAACATTGAAACAAAAAAAAACACAATATACAATATTATGACTACAGAATTGTAGGGCCATTATAACATTTCTAAAACAATATATCTAATTTAATAGTGGTCTGTGACTTTAGCACAGTACTGTACAGTAGGAAACATGAATTATGTCAAAATAAGTCTCATCATTTGATTTTTTTCACTAATCCCATCTCTTATGTATTGTACCCTGTACATTGTGTATCTCAGTATCAACAGTTTACCAAAGGAACATTTGTCAACGGTGAATATCATATACAGGCAGATGCCATTATTGACGGGAACGCCGGTTGATTGAATCCTATGCCCTCTTTGGCCTAGTGACTTTGAAACAACGTTATAATGATGCCTTCCATCACAATCAATAGCCCTCCTTTCTTGTTCAATTGCAACTTCTAGCATCACTGTAATATATAAGCATAAGGACTATGAAAAATAATAGGTTATTTTTTTAATACCTATAATGTCATCTGTCTTCAGCAAATGGTGTCTTGAGAAATAACTAAAAAGACAAACCCTGACTACATATTTAGCTTTCATCAGTAGAATTAAGAATCAGCCACGTGAAGTAAAACTAATTCCAAAGCTAGGGGCATCAACAAAGCTGTTTTGTCAGCTGTAATCTTGTAATGCTATCCCCCCCAAGTCAGACAAGACTATTGGAGCTGCTGTGACAGCCCGGTCCATTTAGAGCACAGAGCTGGAAAGCAATGTGAAATCCATGTGAAATCTAAAGATGGATGAGCAGCTGCTCTGCGAGAAAGGTGACTGAAGTCAAAGGCTGCAAGGCATGTAGGAGGCAGAAAATGGCTGCATCTGTTTAGTATAATGGCACAAGCCAAAAGCTGGGGTCTGGACACTGTCTCCAAGATGCTTTCAGAGATTCAAGAGTGGACAAGGCGACAGACACCAACAGCCACCCACACATGCAGTCATGAAAAACAGCCTGAGGTGTCCTTCAGGTATGAATGTGGGATGAATATAGGGCTGCTTATTTTAGGAACTGAAATGTAAGGTATCAAGCCTCCAATGATACATAACACATGGACTTCTGACATACAGTCTGGCATGGCATGCATTGAGAAGAAGTTTTCTCAGTGTCACAGTCACTAGTTCCACCTGGACAGGTGCTGCTAGTAAATTCATGTCCCAAGTCAAAACCGGGTTCATTACCTGTGAGGCTCACAGATGTCACTGTCTGTTTGGATGTCACAATTTCCCATGAGAAGCCTTGTCCAAAGAAGGGTAATATCAATATTTGTTTGTAGTTTTGGCTTCACATTGTTTATGTTTAAATGGGCAAGAAGTATTTGCATTTGGAACCCTGTGAAGGACCAGGGCTGAAAACATTAACATTTATAGAATTAACCAGACATCCACACATAGGAGTGAATTGCAACTGAAGCAATCTTTTAACATATAATCCAAGAAATTGGGCCTTAAGGGACTTCCTTAAAGGCCCAGCAGTGGTAACTGTGACCTTTTAATCAATACTCCTGTACTTCAGCTACACCACAGTTCAAACCTTAAATGTTTTCCATTTGGGATTCTTGAGTAGCTCAACAGTAAACTGTTAAAATCAAATAGTTTGTTTATGAGCACTGACAGTGCCAAAAGTCCTAAAGAGCAAGACATTCACTGCTCCCTAGTTCATAATACCTCGTTCGCTCCCTCGTATAAGATTTATGAATGCGTTTGTGAACTGTGTCCAATTAACATACCAAGATTTAATATTAAATGTCACTTTGCATCATATTAATGAAAAATAATACAATATTGCAAGTTCAGAGAAAAGTACTAACACTGTGGTTATGCCAAGACTGAAAGGTACTTTTTTAACTACCATCAAATATACCTTTATACTGCCCAGGTCTATATCTTGAAATGTCATGTTTTACAGTACAGATATCCAAAAACATCACCCTGCTTCAGCACTGCAGCTTGCCATCTCAAGATGTTTCTTTTATTTCCAGCATTTGGGTCAATCAAAGCTCACCAATTCCCTTGGATTAAGGACTGCCATGTTCACCTGTAAATATGCTACTTCATACGAGGAGAAGGAAAAAAAACTCCTGTAATATCTGAATGTCTTAAATGGGGAAAATCAGATACCTAAAGTATAAGGTTCCCCTATAGAAGAAAGAAGTATATAATGATTTTGCTGGTTGCATCATCATAAGCACAGTGTGGAGAAGAATGGGAAGTAATAAGGTTTCTCTCAGTTGCATCTGTTGTAGAAGCGATTCTAGTTTCTAGATTTATCAAGTTACATTTCTAGATAATCTTAGTTTAACTCTAGGTTTTATTTATTCATGTTCACCCTTGATGAGGAAAAAAACAATGAAAGCCAAGTCATAGTGCAAAAAATAAAGAAAATATACCAAAAATCCCACAAATATTGTATGAGCTATGGTGAGGTCAGTTACTTTACGTAAAATTAACTAATTTAAGAGTGCGACATTAATAGAGAATTGTTTTATTTATTAGATATTGTTTTGCAAACATTTATCTTCTGGTGCATACGCTGTAATGAGGTTGTGAGTTCCTAATATCTCAACTAACGAGTTAGTGAGCATCTTGTGGGTGATTTACATAGAGTTAATTGCACAAAGCCCAACAAATAAGGTGAAGTAAACAATTTGTAAATGAGGTTTTGCATGCGCTAATTGTTCCCAACAGCCACTGCGGGTTGAGAAAGAGATAGTCCAGATGTGACAAAATTAGCACTTGGTTGAAGAGAGTATTAAAGTGCTACATCAAAGTTAAATGTTACATAGAGAAAGTTCATAACAGGGCAATCATTTGGAGAAATTCTATTCTGTGAATAAAGTAAAAGATATTTAGATGTTAAGCGCCTTAAACATAGTTAAAAATAAAGGTTTTGCAAAATCATACCTTTTCTCCCTAACAAGGTACTATGTGGTGAGGAAAACCCCCCAAAATAAACATTCTCATAAATTATTAAGATATGCATATAGGGTGTTCTCAAAGCATGCAGGTTTGACTAAGAATTTAGGAAGAACAATATTCAGTTGTGCTATATACGTTTAATTTGCCAGTTGACTAATTTCTTATTTAAACAGGTAGTAATGATATCATCGGTTATCTAATTTGACAAAATGTTTTAAATAATTGCATAAGGTATTTGCTAATTGCAATAGTCCGAAGGAAGGAGCTAAATTTGCAGGTGTATCAAAACGGACGTCATATGGGTCTACCAGTGGTGGCAAATAACCCAGTCTGCGGAAAATTATTGACAAACTGTGTGAAGGTGTTACACTATTTGGTACATTTCAGTCAATTATTTGTCCAATTGGAATATTTAAAATGTTCTTTAGATAGAACATCAGTTAATCACAAGACTTACATCGGAAGATTTACATTAAGTCATTTAGCAGATATAGTTTTCCAGAATGAATTACAACTAATAACGTCTTACAGCCCAGTACTGTTTGATTCAACATTCAAATAACTATGACACCAAGTCCCATAGGGATATACACTGCTCACAATAATTATGGAATATTTGATTTTAAAGTATTCCCTAATTTTCTGAGCAGTACATATGTGTTTTAGAGAATCGGACACGCACCAAATGACCTTCTATAACCAATGATTGTCTATACCTTCATAAATTAAAGAATAAAAAAAACAGAAAGAATTTTTAGTTTACGTTTTAGTAACTGAAAACATACACAATTACGAAATTCAGATTAGTTCAATAAAACGTACATGGCAGTAACGCAAATATGGTCACAAACATTTAGCGCCAACAGCAAAAACTCCACTACTACTAAGCAAACCCTAAATAATATCTAAATGACCTCAATATTGGTAAAAAGTTTTGTGGTGTGAGAGCTAGTAATTGTAAAACAAAAGAAAAAATAGCGGACACCCTAATGTGAAGTGAAAACAGGAAAATTGGATGTTCAAGCACACAATGTGGACAGTTTGCTTTTGGGACAACATTCTACATAGATGTGGGGAGTAATTCAGCTTGTGCTCTGAAGCTGTGATTTTATTTATATAAAGGCCTAATGAAATAAAACACCGTCCAAAAGACAAGAATATATGTAATTTTCTGCCATATAGCAGTCACTTAGCGAGATCAATACAGTTGGGAATAGAAAAGGAAATAGTAGAAATGACTAATAGTGTTGTTTAATAAGTGTTGTGTGTTTGTATTTCATTTATCAGGTTGCATAGGAAGGATACACTGTGCTCAATAGGCATAAATGAAGTATGATCACTGGGTGTACAGCTAAATCTAGAGTGCAAAACAAGGATGGAAAATGTTAATAGTTTGTGATCTGAGAGAGGTAAAAATAAGCCTAGAAAAAGGTTTGAAAACTCAGGTGCTAGAAGAGAAAGGATATAGAGTACACAATGAGAACAACAGCTGGTTTCAGCCAAATGAGTTTGAAGGGATCCTGTAGAAACAAAGAGAGAAAGAGGCTCAGTAATGGATAACAGAAAGAGCTACAAGAGAGGAAGTATTTTGCTTCGCTCATAAAGCGCATGTGTTAAGTGAAGCAGCTCCTTTAGATAATTAGAAATGTATTTACTGAAGTCTCCTTAAAATGTCTGAGCATCAGAAGTGCTATAGGGGGAAACACCAAATACTGATTCGCTTATAACATCTAGTACTCTATTTTATTTCAGCCACACTCACTGCTAGCAGGTTCATAATATGAAGCATAAAGGCATGGCATCTCCACAGGAAACATTGGTAGTAGAATAGACTGTACTGAAAACCCAATTGTCCCTCAATATGACACTGTCTGCCCTATCCTCCAAAAACAAAGCCCACAAATCTCACAAACAACAGCGCTCACATTCATGTTCCGAAATCCAACTGAAAACCTCCTAAAAAATGTCCATTGTAGTAACAGAGGCCAAACAGCTACCCAATCTGAATGTTTACACATGTTGTGCTCCATAGTGTAGGCAACTGATAACCAGTGCCCATCTGTACATTCCACCTTTGTATACTTTTTATTTTACACATTAGACATTGAGCCAAAAACATGGTGTCCTATAAAGTGTCTCATCTAACAGGTTTTTATTTATTTTATTTTTTTTGTAAAAGACCAATACAGCCACATTAGCAAGCCTGCTTAAACAGCCAGTTAGCTTGTTAGAAATATGTTGACCATTGGAACTGTACCCTGTTTTAAACCAATACAAGACGTTTATTTTACGTTGGTTCACCTTGCAATATGGGCTGTATTTTTTGTTTACATCGCTACCATACCAGTTATGACACCATTGGTAAAAGCTCTAATTTTGCATATTTAAATACAACAGTATGTGGTTTGAGACAAAAAAATCTAAAAGGTTTTGGTTTATTGTAGCACCATAAATTGCTCCTGCTTAGAAAATCTGGCATATAGCATAAATATAAATGTACATTAACACGTTGGTTATTATTATAATAACTGAATGTCAATAATAAAAATGCATCTACTATATACCTTAATTGCTATTCTGCATGGTACTATAAATTGAAAATGCAAATTAGACCTGGTATCGCCCACTCTACAGGCCTACACTGCCCTATTAATAAAGATATTTATTTACTACTAATTAAGTGTTAATATGTTAAGTGTAAATCCATACACCTGCATTATCTTCTCCATTAAGGACTTTATGAGGTTTAACATGTTTTATCTTTATCAAAGCTACAAGGCTGAAATTATTAATGTTCCTAACATGTTTACATCAGTTATATCAGGTTACATCAGACCCAAAAGCTGTTGATGTTGCCATGCCTCTGAACATCCAGGCAGCAGGACATACGACGATTATAGAATTCAATAAATCGAACCAGTAAGCCATGGACCTCAGACCTTGTGTAAAACCAATTGAGCATGCACACAGTAAATAAACAGAGCAGAAACCATGCTGACATACAGCCTGATTTATCAAGGCGAGAGCAACAATACGGCAGTTTGCTCTAGCTAGTTAATAAGCAATCATCAAAATGACATGTGTACTCCCAAGACCTCACTGTCCATTATGTTCCATGCTGCTGGATTTAATCATTCAATTTGTTTAGGTGATTCATATTATTGAATTATGCCAGTTTCCCAGTTCCTAACTGACAGGTTGAAATATAAACTAAAAGCAATAAATATTTTGCAAAACAAAACACACAGAGCCATTCGTAAACTGAAAGTGGCAATCAAGTACAATGCAGTCAAATGAGCGTCCATTTATTTCCACAGCAAGTTCAAGTGCAGAGTGCTGAATAAATCTGCAGCAATAACCACTGTCAAAAGCTCCGGTGTAGTCTTTAATTTTTCAAACAATTTCTAAGGCTTTTTAATCATTCGGCCCACAGCTGTCAGCCTTTTCTCATTCGCCGTTCATTCAAAGAAGCAACAAAAAATGGTGTAGCGTAATACTGAATGGTACATCATATGGCCACTGACCACTTCCTTTATACTGAAGGAACATTTACACAATGGACTGCAGACACAGTCGGCTGAGCACTTGCAACCCCAACCCAACACCATGATGGACTGACGTCACAAACCAGGCACCTTTACATGCTTACCAGGAAAAATAAAAAAAAACTGATTTCCAGTTCATATATACAGTGGTGCAAAAATATTTAGTCAGCCACTGATTGTGTAAGTCCTACTTAGAAACATGAGAGAGGTCTGTAATTTTCATTTGAGAATAGATAATCTGGGAAAGCACATTGTAGGATTTTTAAATAATTTATTTGTAAATTATGGTGGGAAAGAAGTATTTGGTCACTCAGAAACAAGCAAGATTTCTGCCTTTCACAGACCTTATTTATTTAAGAAGCTCTTCTGTCCTCCACATTACCTGTATTAATGGCACCTGCCCACATTCTCAAATAGCCAAGAGCAAAGCGCTGTCGAAGGATACAAGGAATAAAATTGTAGACCTGCACCAGGGTGGGAAGAGTGAATCTACAATAGTCAAACAGTTTGGTGTGATTAAATCAACTGTGGGAGCAATTATAAGAAAATAGAAGACATACAAAGACAATTAATAATCTCCCTTGAAGCACTTTGAGGTTTGTTTTAAATGTAAAGTGTGTTACGAATAAAATGTATACATTTAAATAAATAAAATGTATTATTATTGATCTTTGGAGCTAATCCCAGGGGGTCAAAATGATCATGAGAATGGTGAGCAAAAATCCCAGAACTACACGAAAGAACCTGACAATATTGCCCTGCAGAGAGCTGGGACCAAAGTAAAGGTTACCATCAGTTAAACACTACACAGAGAGGGACTCAAATCCTGCAGTGCCAGGTGTGTCCCACTGCTTGCCAGTATATGTCTAGTATATGTCCAGGCCCGTCTGAAGTTTGCCAGAGTGCATATGGATGATCCAGAACAGGATTGGGAGAATATCATAACGTTTTGGTATGAACTCAACTCGTCATGTTTGGAGGAAGAAGAATGCTGAGCTGCATTCCAAGAACACCGAGTTGCATTCCAAGAACACCATACCTACTGTGAAGAATGGTGGAGGAAACATCATGCTTTGGGACTATTTTTCCGCAAAGGGGACAGGACGACTGATCCGTGTTAAAGGGAAAAATGAACGAGGCCATGTATTGTAAGATTCATCTAGCCATTTAGTAGTAATCTACACAAGCAAAGGCAGGGACGTGCTGCCAGGGTTGCAATTCGAGTCGCACCATTCTGAACCTAGAACTAGTATTTAAAAAATAAGCAACCACCCAATCAAATAGGGGCTGTCAGGTGATAGTGTTTAACACCTGTGCCAGTAGCCTGGTGGAATGGCATCATATATAGAACTCGCTTAACCAGATAGGAAAAACAGGTAGGGCCCTGACCAACTACTTAATTAACCCAGCAGTTTTACTTCAATATGCACTTAACGCTGTGAATCACAGATGAAGCACCAACCATTTAGCAAAACCGACAAAGCTCTTCACATGAACAGTAGAACATCTTCAAGATTAATGCACAGGCCCAGCCGCTTCGGCTTAATACCATAAGACACTTGACACTGCTCCAGTGCCGTAAGTGTTTGCCACAAAGTCTCTTTCAAATCATCTTTGAAATAAAATACTATGGCTAAAGGCTCTAGCACTTTTACAGGGGAAATATTTCATGGCATTTCTGGGCTGCTTTACCATGTCCGAGCCACAATTATATGAGAGGAGAGCATATGTTTACTAGAAAAAAACCTTTTCCCCCTGTTTTAACCACGTATACTTTGATTCTGGAATTCACTGGATGCAGAAGGAAGGGCGCAGAGTAATGACCCCAATTTCAACATCAAAGATTTGCAATAACTCTTTGAGGACCAAACAATACCAAAAAGTGCAAACTTTTTTTTATTTTAGTAATCTATATCTATCTGACCGAATCCCCAATTTATGGTGGGGGTGGGGGCATACAGGCCCCTTACAGTTTAAAAAAAAAATAAATAAATAAAAAATAAAATTGTACCCCCAATATAATCATTGTAAATTTTTAAAACATTTTGATAATATGCTTTGGAAAAACTTGTGCTAATTATAAATGCAAAAAATAAATACATTTATTAGGTTCACTTATCACCCGACTCAAAGTATGTATACATCAGTTATAAGTATGTATATGTATATGTATTGTACACATTTGGCATTATAGTCTAGAGCTTTGGTTTAAAGACTTCCTACAGTAAGTAAATCTGTATTGCTAGTACAGTCGATTACGGTTAATCGGACCACATCGGGACGCAATCATTTTGGTCCTAATAACTGGCTAGTCCGGTTAACAGAACATGCCCTATGTTACAAGACGGGATGTGCTACGTAACATATTTAATGTTTATTAAAGTTTATTGGGCGATTTACACGTAAAGCGAACGTACAAACAAGAACTACTGTTGCTTACAAACTTTATTCATTGAAAAATAAATTTGTGAAACGATGTATAGGTACTCAGTATGAAAAAGAATAATACTGTAAAAAACAAGTTCTTACTAAATTCCATTCAACGTTTGAAGAACTTATCCAGTGTGATTTGACGCGCTTTTGTTGTGGCTAAGTGGTGACTTGTGGCTTGTTTTATTGTAGTAAATGGAAATGTTAGACAAAGACCTGTAGATGGCAGTAGAGGGCTGGGGAGAAACTCTGGAGTTTTCAGGTAGTGATGCCAGAGACGAAGAGTTTCTTCACGGATAT
>JAVSBV010022963.1:0-11989 GCA_033117975.1 Parotocinclus spilosoma | reverse complement strand
TGTTCCGAAACACTTAAGTGTGACAAACATGCAAAAAAACAGGAAATGAGGAAGGGGGCAAACACTTTTTCACACCAATGAATATCGTGTTGGAGATTTATCACAAGAGATGGGAAAGCATATGCAGGGTGTGCACTTTCAAGATGAGGGAACATTCAGATACTCCTATTCATTTTGAAATATCTCCAAATTTTTAATACATTTTAAAATTAGGGTATATTTTAAAATGAATATGACACAATAAAAAGAAGCATTTTATCTTTTTTATTAAATAAGAACATCAGAAAAGAAAATGGGCTGATGAGCATCGTCATTGGACCCATGATGAGTGGTCAGCTGTCCTGTTCTCTGATGAGTCACAGTTCAGTTTAGCAGCCAGGCAATCGTCGTATCCTGATCTGGTGTGAACGAGGAACACAGAAGAACACTGAATCTAATTAAACATGCTTGGGATGTACTGGGAAGACGTCTAGCACACCAGCAAATGCATCCCACACCTAAAAGTTGCCATGGAGCAAGAGTGGCTCCCACAAGAGGGGATCCCACAAGAAATGCTGGACAATCTGATCCTGTCCATGCCCCATCTTCCGATAATATATATGTTTTGGCAGACCATACAACCTACTAAATTGTCAATATGTGAGCCTCTCGTCCAGTTTGACATGCTTCTGTTCATCCCCATGAATAAGTCACTACTTATTATGATGATAATCATGATTTTGGTTTTCTGATGATCTTGTATAATAAAATAAATTAACAAAACAAATGCTTCTTTTTTTTAATCACTTCATATTCATTTTGAAAATGTTTTGTGAGCTAACATATCCTTCTAAACTGCCTTGTTTATGTTATGGTATGTGGTAGGACCCAAGTATGCGGGACCAAGGAATCCCACAGCGTATAATAATAATGGGAAAATAGAGACTTCAAAATGGCGGCAAGCTAGCGGCAGCGTAGATTAGAAGCTCCTGTATTTCGCTCCCTATTTAAGCCCGTAATCACGATTCAGCAACTCATTTGTTTTAGTAATAAAAGAAACATGGAAGGGGCTTCGATTGAAACGAGGGGAAAACAAAAAAGAACCACGATAAAAGATGACATTACCGGGAAGGCGCCGGACCCGGAGAAAACTCAAGCAAACTCCGATCAAGCCAGCATGGTGAAAATACTAAACGAAATACGAGAATTCCGCCAGGACAACAGCCGGCAATTAAAGGATATAAAAGACGAACTAAATAAATCTAACAAGAGAATCGAGGAGGCTGAACAAAGAATCGAAGCAGCAGAGGCGAGGATTCAGAACACAGAGGAGGTAATGGAAGAATTATTAAAGTTACAGGAACATCTCATAACACGGATTAATGATCAAGAAAGTAGACACAGAAGAGAAAATATCAGGTTATACGGGATTCCTGAAGGAGCAGAACAGAAATTCTCAACAATGTCAGACTTTTTGAAAACTCTGATAAGCTCTGCGCTGGATCTTGACCCTGCGTTTGAGTTACAGATTGAGAGAGCTCACAGATCACTGGTGTCTAAACCCCCGGACTCTGCCAAACCAAGATCTATTGTGGCAAGATTTCTGAGCTACAAAACAAAAGAGACTATTATCAAACTGGCATGGGAGAAAAGACGTGTTGAGTGGCAGGGGAATCGAATTCTCTTTGACCATGACTACGCACCTGATGTTCTTCAGAAACGTAGAGCACTTCAGGAGGCTAAACGGATTCTAAAGGAAAAGGACATCAAGTTTCAGACCAGGTTCCCAGCTAGACTAAAGGTTTTCTATAAGGAAGGCACCCAGATCTACAACTCTGCGGAAGAAGCGGAAAAAGACATGCTAGCAAGAAGCCTTCCCATAACCCCCACTCAACCTCCAACCAACTTGAAGGAAAAGATTCAACAAGTAACCTGGCGAAAGACTGGCAAACCCGGCGGCGGCGCAGCGAATCACTCGGTGAACTATAAAGAAAAACTTCAAGCTTACAGACATTCACCACAAGAGTAAGAAGTAAATAAAATAAGACAACACTAGTTTTTATTAATGAGTATAATTACACTAGAAACGAAACGGTTTAACTCTAAATTACATATAATTCCCCGAAAGCATGGAAAATAATAGGAGCACTAATCAACGTTTTCACACTGAAGTGCACAAATAAGTGTGCAGTATGGGCCCTCGACTCATTATCTGAGCAAGAGGATACCCCCATGGAGCATAACTTCCAACAATGCTCACTCAAGGGTCGAAATAACCAGACCTCAATGATGGAAGTCATAGAGTTCATTTTGTTGGATAGTTCTAGTATTGTTTCCTGTTCTTACTTTTTTTGTTCCTTTTCAATATGTTTTCACTTGCGGGAGATTACGAAAGGTGTGTGTATTAGTCATGTCTTAAGAAAACGATCCAGTTACAGTAAGCAACAAATAAATATAAATGAATAATCAAATTAAAATAATGACATTTAATGTAAACGGAGTACTCAACCCAATAAAACGGAGTAAAATTCTTACAAAGCTCAAAAAGGAAAAAATCCACATAGCTTTCCTCCAGGAGACACACTTGACTGAAATAGAACATGCTAAACTGAAGAGAACAGGTTTTAAATATGTTTTTTCATCATCATATAAAACTGGCCACAGAAGAGGAGTAGCCATATTAATTTCCAATATAGTCAATTTTCATCACAATTCTGAAATTAAGGATAAGGAAGGGAGATACATAATGATTAAAGGTAAAATAGAAGACACCCCGGTTACTCTGTTGAATATCTATGCACCGCCGGGGAGTACATACCCCTTCTTTAAAACATTAATTAATTTGATAACCACTGAAACTCAAGGGATTCTTATATGTGGGGGAGACTTAAATGTCAGATTAAATCCCAAACTGGATTCCTCAAAACCAAGGCGCCGGGAATATAACCCACTGAGCAGACAAATAAATGTATTGATGAGAGAGATAGGAATTATAGATGTTTGGCGAGACCTCTTCCCAAAAATGAGAGACTATACACATTATTCTAACCCACACACAGTTTATTCAAGATTAGACTATTTCTTAATATTTGAGAAAGAAAGGCATAGAGTTGAGGATTGTGGGATAGGTTTGATTGATATTTCGGACCATGCTCCGGTATCGATGGTGTTACGTTTGAACTGTAAACCTAAAATAACACTCTGGAAACTAAATAACAGTATTCTTAATGACCGAAGCATTAAAAACCAAATAATAAAAGAGATAAAGCAATATTATGAACAAAACGACAATGGAGAGGTGTCGCCTGGTATATTGTGGGACGCAAGTAAAGCTGTACTAAGGGGGAAACTTATTGCTATCACTTCAAACCTAAAGAAAAGCAGACAGCAGAATTTAACAAAACTACAGAGTAAACTAAAACAATTAGAAAAGACACACAAAAAAAACAATAATGAACTGTTACTGGACGAAATAAAGACTATTAGAACCGAAATAGATTCGTTATATACCCATGAGATAGAAAAGAGACTAATGTTTCTGAAACAGAGATACTACGAAACTGGAAGCAAATCAATGAAACTGTTAGCATGGAAATTGCGTAAACAACAGGCGGACTCCACAATTGGCAAAATAAGAGACCCAACAACAAAAGCAATAAAATACAAATTAAAAGAAATCCAAAACATCTTCGAATGCTATTATAAAGATCTATATACGCAAACAAACAGAGAAGAAAACCTAGAAGCTGACTCCTTCTTAGCATCCCTGGAACTCCCAACCATCAATACACTCCAAAATGAGCTATTGACAAAAGAAATTACTGAAGAAGAATTGCATCAGGCTATTAAAAGACTGAAGACCAATAAATCACCAGGATCAGATGGTTTTGGTTCTGAGTGGTACAAAACATTTAAAGAACAACTTACTCCTAATATGTTGACAACGTGTAATCGAGCCCTAAAACAAGGAGAAATTCCACCATCATGGCGAGAGGCAATAATATCAGTGATACCAAAAGAAGGAAAGGATAAAACAGAATGTGCATCGTACAGGCCAATCTCAGTACTAAACATAGACTACAAATTGTATACTTCAATATTGGCCAGAAGACTGGGAAAAGTTCTCCCAGACATTATTGGATTAGACCAAACAGGCTTTATTCACGACAGACAGACTCACGACAACATCAGAAGGACTCTCCATATCATAAACCATGTTCTAGATAATAATATTGGGTCCGTACTGGTGAGTCTGGATGCTGAAAAGGCATTCGACTCGGTAGACTGGGGTTTTCTTTATAAGGTGCTCCATAAATTTGGGTTCCACGAGGAGTTTATTAGAGCTATCCAATCTCTGTATCATAAACCTTCCGCAAGAATTAAAATAAATGGGGATTTGTCTAAAACATTTACACTAGAGCGGGGCACTCGACAAGGGTGTCCTCTTTCACCACTCCTCTTTGTACTATTTATTGAACCCCTGAGCCAATGGATTAGACAAAACAAAAATATTAAAGGGATTGATATTAAAGGAAAAGAGCACAAAATTGCATTATTTGCAGATGATCTGCTCTTGTACCTATCAGACCCAATAGTGTCCTTTATCGAGCTAATGAGAATTTTAAAAACCTTTGGACTATATTCAGGTTTTAAATTAAATATCAATAAAACACAAGTTATCACATACAACTTCCACCCACCGCAAATGATCAGGTCCGAATATAAAATAGATTGGCGAGCAAAGTCCATAAAATATTTAGGAATAAATCTACCCAAAAACAGTAAAGACTTAATGTTAATTAATTATGTTCCATTGAACGACAAAATTAGGACAGATGTACAAAGATGGAACTTGACCCCATTCTTAGACACTGGTTCAAGAATAGAATCAGTTAAGCAAAACTTATTACCACGGCTACTTTATCTCTTTCTATCCTTACCAGTGGAAATACCTTTAAAACAATTTAGGGAATGGGATACTATCATTTCTAGATATATATGGAGAGGTAGAAAACCAAGAATAAAATTTAAAACTCTTCAATTACCAAAAGAGAAAGGAGGTATGGCATTACCATGTCTACGAAAATACTTCATGGCAGCCCAGATAAGACCCTTGATCGGTTGGTGCAGCCCACACTATAGGGCGAGATGGAAGGATATAGAAAGCACACTATCTGAAGACATACCAATTCAAGCAATGGTGGCTGATAAAAGATTACAGACTAAACAAGTACTAGCAAACCCTTGGGTAAACTTATCATTGGAAACTTGGAATGGGATCATTAAGGAATACAACCTACAAGATGCTGTGAAAATACTACGATGGTGCTCTGTAGATCCGGATTTTACCCCTAATACGCTAGATAACCGCTTTAAAAGGTGGACTGACAAAGGCCTAACTGCTTATTGCACCATGATAGACAGAGCGAATTTTCAGAGCTTTCAAACCTTAAAAGACTTCCATGGGCTAGACACAATAGACTTTTTCAGATACCTCCAAGTGAGACATCACTTTAACCGGAAAATAAAGTCACCAAGCGTAACTGATTCGAATAATATCAAAATTATTAAAATTTTTATATCTACCTATAAATCACAGAAATTAAAAAAGACTATATCAATGATGTATAAAGGATTTACAGATCTGGATACTGATTCTACATTATATGTAAAAGAAAAATGGGAACATGAGAGTGGTTGTCTTATTCCTAACAAGGATTGGGAAAGCTTATGCAACTTACAATGGAAATCTACTTATTCATCAACATGGAGGGAATTTTGTTGGAAAAATGTTATTCGTTTTTTCATAACACCAAACCAGACAAGGCATTATACAGGCAAATCAATCTGTTGGAGACAATGTGGAGCACAACAGGCTAATCATTACCATATCTTCTGGGAATGTCCAGTGATTGAGAAATACTGGAGAGAAATACACAGTGCATTAGAGGAAATTCTGGATGCTCCCCTTGACTTTAGATTTGATGTTTTATACCTGGGAAATATCTCCATGGAAACATGGAATGCCTCTCACAAATACTTATTTAAAGTACTTCTAGCTACAAGCAAAAAGGCATTGACTAAAAATTGGCTCCAGCAGATTCCACCCCAAATAAGAGACTGGATCTATATTGTAAAAGATGTTTACTTGATGGAAAAAATAACCTTTCGGTTGAGAATTCAACATGAAAAATTTAACATTTACTGGGCAAAATGGATAAATTATGTTAACCACACACATCCCAACATATTTGTTTTATAAGACACGCAAGGTTCGCTCCCGCAAGTTATGTAAATAGTTTATCATTTAATTAATACAACCAGTAGCTACATAGTAATAGTGAGTATGTGTTCTGTAGAGGTAAATAATGATAAGATTTGTGTACGTATGTGTGTGTACAGGCATGTCGATAAAAATGTATTTGAAGAAGTTGTTCGAATGTAGATCCGTGTACATTTTTATCAACAATACTTACTGTTGTTAAAAAAATTGTAAAGTTGTATTGTGTATTTCAATTTCAATAAACATTTAATTTAAAAAAAAATTATAATAATGGGAAAATAATATATAACCAAACTGAAAAGGGGAAAAAGGAGCGAAAGGCTCTCTAACATATGAAAATGGGGGAACAGGGCGAGCACGAATCGATCGCAAAAGGTGCTGAAGCGCCAGGAGGCGAGCGTGATCTCAAACGCGTGTATAGCACGAGCGTGCACGTAGCGCAGGAAAGCCATGCCGGGGCGGGTATATTTTAAGCGCGCAGCCGGGTAGTGGCTCTAGCCAGGGCATGTCTCAAATTGAGAGGGCAGCCGACTAGAGCAGTGGGGAGTGAGGCTAAATAGTGACCGAGGACAGAGAGGGCGCGATCTCAGGCATGCGAGAAGCGCACGTATAAGCCGAGCCGGAGCGCACCTAACGACGGAACGAAAACCCCTAAAAGTGCCCCTCAAACGCTAAATACCTCACGGGTTTCCCCCGTACCCGTCAGTCGGCACTAAAATCCCCCAACTAGCCAAAAAAACTGAGCGAGCAAACGTCCAGCGTGTCAAGGCGTGCCTGAGCGTGTGCAGTGTGCCTCCACTGGTCGGGTGCATGGTGGAGTGAAACGACCTGGCAACAAGGCCTGGTAGAACTCCCACTTAAGTAGAGGGAGCACTGTGAGAGAAAAATAGGAACCTTAACAGCTTATCTATATGTTTATCACAAAACTAAATTATCAGAAGTTCAAAATTAAATGTTGTAGCTTTATGAGGTGCTTAGACCTGGTTTAATTTTTTCTGGTCATATATATATATATATATATATATATACTGTTTAAACTCCAGATGTTCTGGCACACACTTCAGAGTCTAAATTATTATTTGATCAATCAGTACTTAAGATATTTGGATATATGAAGTTGTAAAGCTCTGTAAGAACTTTTTACAGGCTACAACTTTGCTACACATTTCTTTCTCTACATATATGCATTTAGCTAAATGTTTTTTTTAATTTACATTCATGAACATGTAACATAATGGTGTATTAATAAATTAATTAACAAGATTTAATACTTTGCCAAGATAATAGACTGTCTTGTCTTAAAAATAAGCACCAATTATTTCACTACATCCTCCCATCACCTTTTTCTTCCACATGCTTATACCGGTAGAGTGAAACTATGACACGAGGGAAAGATGAAGAAGTCTATAAATAAATAGAGATGAGCACCAGGTGTGGAATATTAGAAGGGTGGAGAAAGTAAGTGAGAGTAAAATAAATAATTTCCTGAAGAAGTGTAGCCTCAATAGTGACGACTGCTTGGTCATCATGTGCCAGCTAAGATGGACGTTGTCTGCATGGAAGATAACAGAATCCCAAATACAAATTCCAAAACAGTTGGGACAAAGTACAAAATGTAAATAAAAATAGAATGCAATGATGTGGAAGTTTCAAAATTCCATATTTTATTTTCATTTCATTTCATTTATTTATTTAAACGACAGGGACAATACACATTAATCAACATCATTATTTCATAATGTAAATGTGTCAGATTTAGCCAAATGGCTAATTTTCATCTGCTGTCCCTGGGCAGGTTGATGTTCTAAAATTTAGAATATTAGTAATTAGAATTTAGTATTTAGAATAGAACATAGATCACATATCAAATGTTTAAACTGAGAGGATGTATCATTTTTAAAAATTTGTTTAGGTAATTAAAATTTTGTGACAACAACACATCTCAAAAACGTTGGGACATGGCCATGTTTACCACTGTGAGACTGTATCCCCTTTTCTCTTTACAACAGTCTGTAAACGTCTGGGGACTAAGGAGACAAGTTGCTCAAGCTGAGAGATAGGAATGTTAACCCATTCTTGTCTAATATAGGATTCTAGTTGCTCAACTGTCTTAGGTGTTTTTGGTCGTATCTTCTGTTATTTTTTGGACTGCAGGCTGGCCAGTTCAGTACCTGGACTCTTCTTCTACGCAGCCATGATGCTGTAATTGATGCAGTATGTGGTTTTCATTGTCATGTTGGAAAATGCAAGGTCTTCCTTGAAAGAGACGTCGTCTGGATGTGAGCATCTATTGCTTCAGAACCTGAATATACCTTTCAGCACTGACGGTGTCCTTCCAGATGTGTAAGCTGGCCATGCCACGCGCACTAATGCAACCCCATACAACCCCATGCAGGCTTCTGAACTGAGTGCTGAAAACAACTTGGGTCGTCCTTCTTCTCTTTAGTCCGAATGACATGGTGTCCCTGAATCCCATAAAGAAATTAACATTTTGGTTCATCTGACCACAGAACAGTTGTCCACTTTGCCACAGTGCATTTTAAATGAGTTTTGGCTCTGAGAAGATGTCTGCACTTCTGGATCTTGGTTTGATACGGCTGCTTCTTTAAACTATAGAGTTTTAGCTGGTTATGGAGGATGGCACGGTGAATTGTGTTCACGGATAATGTTCTCTGGAAATATTCCTAAGCCCATTTTTTTATTTCCATTATAGAAGCATGCCTGTATGTGATGCAGTGCTGTCTAAGGGCCCGAAGATCACGGGCACCCAGTATGGTTTTCCGGCCTTGCCCCTTATGCACAGAGATTTTTCTAGATTCTCTGAATCTTTTTTATGATATTATGCACTGTAGATGATGAGATGTTCAGAAACAGGGGTATTGTTGATCCTCTTCCCATCTTTACTGCTGAAAGCTGCTGCCACTCCAACAACAACTTGCAATTTGGTCCTCTAGCTGTTCCTTTTTTTGTACCTAATACCTTTTCCAGCCACTTATTCCCCCGTCCCAACTTTTTTAAGATGTGTTGCTGTCACGAAATTTCACATGAGCCAATATTTAGCAATAAATTTCTAAATGTCTCACTTGTGACATTTGTTATGTTGTCTATGTTCTTTTGTGAATACAATATCAGTTTTTGAGATTTGTAAATTATTGCATTCTGTTTTAATTTACAGTTTGTACTTTGTCCCAACGTTTTTTGAATCGGCTTTGTATACTGCTGTATGGACAACTGAAGCAAGGGCATCACAACTAGTGAAGACCTCTTAAAAGATACAGGGACAATTTGAAGCAAAGCCTTAGGAGATGCAACATTGATGGAAAGCAGTTGCCCATGACTGGGCTCTGGAGAAACTAGTATACATTAGGGCCTTTGAAGCCAGCATAGCAGTTACTATTCATGAGAAGAAAGAGCAGAGAAAACAGTGCTCCACCTCTGTATGTTCCATCTGTGTCATCATATGTAGCATCTGTGGCTGTTCATGTGCATCCAAAATCTGTCTTCATTCATACCTATCTCAGCAAATGACTTGTCTGCCTACTGATCTGTCTGACAGGGGAATCCATGTGTGTGTGTGCCTGATTATTTTGCAGTTTGGTAGTTATGACAAACTTGACTAACCTTACCAGTGTGAACATATATAAATGTATTCACATTTATAGATGTTTACCACAATAAATCCAAGAGATAAAGAGTTAAACAGTTATTATTGTCCTCAACTTCCTTGTCCAAGTCAGTTGGTTAAAAAGATTGCTTGTCATATAATGGATCTTACTGATTTGTCTGATTTGTATTTAAGCATATGAGCATGATGTAATAATGTTATTGATCCCATTCACTTCCATGCCACTCTGTGAGCTCTTAGTAGAAGTTGGAAGTCTCCATTTGGATTTTGTCAGTTTAAAAAATTTTGCAGACTGTTTTTGTTCTGTTCATGGGCTTAAAATAATTGAATATTTCACTTATTGTGTGTACTTCCTCTATAAGTCATGGACAGTCTGCGGTCTGGTGTTAGCAGCCAAAGCTGGGAGAAAAAGCGCAGTGCTATGAGCATATAGTCTACATTGATAGGTGTAAAAACATTTTTAATGACAAGGTATCGCAATACTGTTTCTAGTATCGGTATACCGTTTGACACTACTGTAAGTAATGGAAGTGGATGTAATGAAGTGGTATCTACAACATCTTTGACCTATTTGGCAATTATAATACAGATCATTGACATTAAACAGACTGATTAATCTTCATTTATACATGAAGCGCTCCACTCGCAAAAATCTGTAAGCATGGGCATAAAGGTCTTAGTGTGATCCAGCTATTTGGGTTGCATTTTATGTATGCTACATTATCTGTCCAATTCAGCTTTAATCCAAACCTGAAATAGAGCTCTTTGATCGGTTAGCACCTTACTTATATTCTACGTTTTTTTTCCTTAGTGTTCCCAGCTAATGAGATTGTTTTTACAATTTGTGAGCTAGTCTTACATGCTTAGTTAAAAACTTAACAAACTAAACTAAAAACACTGTTTGACTGACTGATGTTTTGATCTAATCAGGCCTAGAATTATGGGTTTTGCAATCACTTTTACACACAATTGCATTCACATTGCAATTATTTTGTTTGTCATGAGAAACCACTGGGATGTTGGCTTACAAAAAACTTTAAAAACTGCTTACAGTGGCAGTACATACCACAGCTTCTGTGGTATTTACATTTTGTAGTTTTGGATAATAGCTCCTTACCTCTGCCCTCCTCTTGGATCCTGTGCAGGTGTTCAGAGTAGTTGATTGGTCCATTGTCCTCTTCAAACACAAGCTCTCCCGTGGTGATGTTGGCTTGAAGTAGCTCCATGAACAAGCCCTCAATGGTAAAATAGCACTCACGTTCGCTCATCTTACTGTCTCCGAACATCAGCAGCACATGTTTACCCCAGCCAAAGTGCCTGCAAACATGAAGGCCAAATTCTCCAAATTTTTGGTGTGTGGGGCCTGTATTAGTAATAGAGGTGTAGACCCCTGCATGAAGGACAAATCCCACTGCTGGTGCTCCAGCTGTAATCATAGGCAGTCCCCAGTGCGTGGTAAAGAGACCCACTGGAGAGGAAGTGTAGTCACAGCCTGGACCGATGAAAGCCCATGGCTCGTGGGTAAACTTAAGGTCCACAGCCATAAGTGGAGCAATGGACTCAGAGCAGATACCATCGGCATTCTCACTATTCTCAAAGACATAGCGCAGAATGTAGTCAGGCAAGAGTGAGGTGTTAGTGTTGATG
Source organism: Parotocinclus spilosoma (assembly GCA_033117975.1). Lineage (NCBI taxonomy): Eukaryota > Metazoa > Chordata > Actinopteri > Siluriformes > Loricariidae > Parotocinclus > Parotocinclus spilosoma. The sequence goes on along the minus strand of JAVSBV010022963.1, from coordinate 455 downwards.
AGTGATATTGCACGCAGCATAGGGGGCCCAACTCGTGGCCAGGCCCATGGGTATGAAGTGTTGTGCTGAGGCAGAATGATGGCAAGTGTGATGTTTTCTTTTTTGTTATTGTGTTTGAGTGTCTCTTGCAGAGGAGAAAAATTAAAATGTATAGAAACAGATGGACTGCAGAGCAACAGCAGAGTCAAACAGAGTCGACCTCCCTCTAAACAGCACAGCAGCATCATGGCACTTACTCTTCTCTGTCCCAAGAGTCTGCAAAACTGCACATGCACATTCACACAGACAGACACACACATTCATTGGACACAAGTCTAAAAGGAAATTTTAGAACAAGGAATACGATTGAAAATATCATTATCATTAATGGCAAACATGATGTACAAACCGGATTCCAAAAAAGTTGGGACACTAAACAAATTGTGAATAAAAACTGAATGCAATGATGTGGAGGT
>JAVSBV010022952.1:0-11990 GCA_033117975.1 Parotocinclus spilosoma | reverse complement strand
AATAAGTTAAAATAATAATATAGACAATAGGTGTAAAAATAGGGAGGTACATAATAAAGTGATTAGTGATTGTATATGGCCAGATAATCTTGTTTTTATACATAACATTGTTTATATATTAACCCCCCCACACACTAATTTCAGTAATCCATAACCATGTCATGCACTACTGTGGTGCTTCCTTAGCTTATGAGTGACTCTATAAAGCAAACATGAAAGCAAAGCCAAATCCTGGACCTTTTAGGGAATTTAGAAGTCCAGGCCAGACAAATTTATTAGATCCCCAAAATAAAATAAGTCTGGTAAACAGAGGCTGTATGGCCACGCTAATTGCAGGGTTTCGAACCCAGGCCCTCAGGAACTGCTGTTTCCAGCAGCTGGCTCTTATCACTGAGCCATAGAAGCTGCCCTGTTTAGCTACAGATGCTATAAATCCAAAAATAATGGACATTTTGTAAGACTGCACACCCAGAACCGTTTTAAATTAGGAACTCTTTTAGCCGACATTCTATGGAGCTAAAAACGATCATTAAACAAAATGTAATATATCCAGTATAGTAAGGATTATGTTTTTAGGTGTGGAAACGCATTTATGAACAAGCAAAACTGACTGATCTGGACAATGGAGTGTTTAAGGAACGTAAATTTACTTGCTCATCACTTTACACAATGTACAAATTAGACAGCAGAGAGCTCATAAATCATTGATGAACTCTTTTGTCTGAGAATGTAAACAAGACTTCAGTTTCCACTCCAGCGAGAGTGCAATGACACACCATATGTGCACAGCCTCCTATTTTCTCTTGATCATCTAGGAGATGTTTCTACACCTTGATTGAAATCAGCCTGTGGTAAATTTATTTAACTGTATAGGAGTTGAAAAGACACACTTGTCTAGATAAGGTCTCACACCTAACAAAACATAGCCGAGCAAAATTCAAGCCAGGAAATAACTGCCTGTAGAGCTCAGAAACTTTTTTGGAGGAACAGATCTTGGGAAGGCAACAAAAAAATCTGCTGCATTGAAAGTTCCCAAGAGCACAGTAGCTTCCATAATCTTCAAATGGAAGAAATTTGGAACAGCCAGGACTCTTCCTAGAACTGGCCTTGGTAAGAGAGGTGACCAAAGACCCAATAGTCACTCTGGCTGAGATCCAAAGATCCTGTGTGCACATGAGAGAAACTTCCAGAAGGTCAACTGTCACTGTAGCACTCCACCAATCTCGGCTTTATGGCAGAATGGCCAGACAGAAGAATATCCTCAGTAAAAGATCTGGCACATGACAGACTGCCTCAGAATGTGAGAAACATTCTTTGGTCTTATAACACCAAGATTAAACTTTCTGGCCAAAATTCTAAGCATAATACTGGGAAGAAATCATCTGCTCATCACCTGCCCAAAGCTATCTCTACAGCGAAGCATGGTGGTGGCAGCATCATGCTGTGGGGGTGTTTTACAGTGGCTTGGACAAGGATAGTGGCCAGGGGTCTGAATACTTAAGCCAGTGAACTATTTTGTTTTTTCCTTTTCAATACATTTCCAAAAATCTGTTTTCACTTTGTCATTATGGGGTATTGAGTGCAAAATGATGGTTAAAACTTGATTGAATTATTTTATCACAAGGCTACAGTCTAACAAGATGTGAAAAAAGTTAACTAGTCTGAAGACTTTCCGAATGCATTGTAGAAGTTCTCTGCTGTTAGCCCTACCATGGCAGACTGGTCATAACACAGTGGGAAATAACAAGGAGTAATAATAAAGGAATTAGGCATTTCTCTCACAATAAATATCTCTCATTATTAAGCTGAAGTGTAAATAAACAATGTGAAACTGTAGTAAAATAACGTTTTACCAAGCAGCTATTACACAAGATTACTTTATTATTATTGTTTATACACTCCTACTAAACCTTTTCTACTTACCATAAAGAAGCACTTTGTAGTGTGGTCCATCTGTTTCCTGAAACACTTTGTTCATCTCTTTAATCTGTTATCTAATGGTCAGGACTCCCACAAGACCAGCACAGATCAGGTACATTTTGGGTGGTGGATTATTCTCAGGCCTGCAATTATGCTGATGTGATGGTGGTGTGTTACTGTGTGTTGTGCTGGTATGACTGGAGAAGGCACAGCAGTGCTGCTGGAGCTTTTAAAGACTGTTCACTCACGGTGGAATCTACTGGACATATTCACCTTATTGTTTCACCTTGAAGATGGAAAGTAAAAAAAGTAGCTAATCTGTTGTTGCAAAGTTTGTGTTATTCATTTTCTAATCCTTCACCAGTGCTCACAAGATGCTGCCAACATTCGGTCATTTTGGTAGGTGGACCATTTTCAGTTTAGCAATGACACTGCGATTGTATGTTTTGTACTGTATGTAGCTGATCTGTGCTGGCCCTGATTAGTAGAGAACAAAGAAAATGGAACTAGCAGATTGGTACAGTCTGTAATTTCTACTACGAACTACAAAGTGATTCTATATAATAAGTTAAAATAATAATATAGACAATAGGTGTAAAAATAGGGAGGTACATAATAAAGTGATTAGTGATTGTATATCCTGTATATTCTAACTCAGCATTAATAGTACATTTGTTTATTTATTTGGCTTCTTTACCGTCACTTATCAGCACCACTGGCCATCCAGTGACACGCACATGGTTAGATCCATACACAAGTTCATTCCAAGACCAGTCATACATACATCTAGCAAGGTGATGCTTGTCTCTGATTGCACGCTTTCTTTTTCTTCTTGGGGTCTGTCGTCCCATACTGTGAGTTTTCCTCACCAGAGACATTTCATCCTTCTGGTTTTTAGATTTTTAAAATGTAGAGGGCTTAGCCTGTGACAGTGTAAGGAGAACAGGGGAGCCCCGTTTCGGTTGCAATTCTGACTGACAAGCAAACTTCACCTTGCCAGAGCTGGGATGTGAACTCACTTGGTAGAGCTCCCCTTGCTGAAAAGATGAGGTTATATTAAGATATATCACTGTTTATTAAAAAACTGACAGAAAATGTGATTAATCTACTCCAAGAGCCACAGTAAATTCAAATCAACAGGTGATAAGCATTTTAATTGTCATTTAAATAAACAAGGATCAAACTCTTAACTACATTAAAGGGACTTCCATCAAACAATGCAATTCAACAAAAACACAAAGCAGAAAACTAACATCTTGACAACAAAACACAACAAATTAAAAACGTGCTACTAACAAGGTAACAAACATGTTCAAATGTAGTCAACAGTCAAAAAGAGGACATAAATATCCCACTGTAATGCAGAAGCACAAGATAAGATCAGCTCATGAGAAGTGAGAGTCAGTACTACGGAGTGAATACAGTGCTCTGAACACACTTACTGGGAATATTATGAATAGTGTTAATAGTCAGTCAACCAATAACTAACTTGATTGAAAGAAACTACAATGACACTGCTAAGACATACTGAGAAAGTTCTGTGAAGCACTGGAAATGTAGTCATTTTAAACACAGCTAAAACAATTAGCTCGTTAGCATGGAAATGCTTGGCTTTTCAATTCAATATGATACGTTACTAAAATCACAATGCAAATGACTGAAAATATAAAAATTAAGGGGACAATTCAGAGCATGGTCTTGTATCGTTAGTTCTAAAGGCATGTATTTGTTTGGTGTAAGAAAAACTATGATGAAACTGAGAAGTCATTTGGTCAGCAGGTGTAATAATGCAGTAGAGAAAATGTATGTTTATTAAGCAGTGTTCCCTTGTTTATTAATTTGCATATTATTGACACCAGGTAATCAAACTTTAAAGGCATTTAAACCATGACATGCAGTACTGTGAATGTGGAAATACTGCAAAATACACAGGCTTTAAAATACTGACAATTACTCGTACACTTTTCTAGCTTTCAAAAACACTACAGAGCTCATTCCAATCATTGGAAAGTATTTAAAATTTTATCAGTTAGGTTAGGTGCAGATCCAGCTTTTTGATTAATTATCTTCAAAATTGTAACCAGTTTTTTTGTACAGTCAAACCCCGGTACCTAAACTCACAGTATATGGTTCCCACTATACCATACAAGGTATTATAATTATAATGTCTAACCTGCTACAGAAGCACAACATTAAACAATGAAACCTGGGAAATCTAATTCTGCATCGAGTATGTATCACTAGAAAGTAATTGTCCTAGACGGTGTCTCCGAACAGCATTTTGCCTCTACCTGCACCTGCCACTTTATTGTCAGTATGAAGCTACACTTTCAGTTTATACAGTAATTCATTAGAAGATAAAGTAGCGAGTAATGTCACTATTTACACTCTTGTACTTGAACCTAGAAATATTTATCCTGAAGTAACATGAGGGGAGATCATTACATGTTGTGGCATATTTTCAACATTTAGGTTATTTGCTTATAAACGTTATTTTCTGTATGTTGTGTGGTACCAAACACAACCGCTAACCACCAAGGTAGCTAATTTTCCATAGCATATAATAAAAATAACTCCAGTTACTCAAATAGTAGCTATTAGAATCATTCCAGGGAGGAGGTAATCTACTTTCAGATAATGGGGCTTGACTGTATGCTTTATGTTTAAACACTCTGTGCTAAATATCTGTACTGTAATTAGAATTTATCTAAAAATGGTCTCCTCCATGCTAATTAAAATACGTACAATGGAACTTTTCCACAGAACTGTACTGTGTACTTTACAGCTGCACAACCTCTATATCAGCCTTTATTCAAATGATATCTATACACCGATCAGCCAAAACATCAAAACCACCTGGTCAGTAATGTTGACGTAGGTGACACACTAATCAAGGTCCACATGAAATGCTCAAACTCAAGGTTTCACAGCAGAACATTACCACAAGATCATACACTCACCCTCTACTGACTCGCCCTCTTTCCACAGTGCATCCTGGTGCCATAATCGACTAAACAGGAACATATACTTGACTGCCTGAGATGTTAAGAAATCGGGACTCGTCAGACCAAATCTTTTTCTATGCTACAAGCTCCAGTCCTGACATTTCCTTGCCCATTGTAGGCAGTTCGATGGTGGACAGGGGTTAAAATTGTGAGCTCTTCGACCAGTTCGCAACTTGTCAGCTGCATATTCAGCAGGGGTGCAATGCACTGTGTGCGCCAGCATTAAATATTTCTGTGACTTGCACCATTGTGGTTCTTCTGTCCGTTCAACCAGATGGATAGTATTGTTGCTCTAGTGTATCAATGAACCTGGGGCATCAACACCCTGACACTGGTTTGTATCATCTCAGACCACTGTCTGTAGGTACACACAGCTGCTGACAGTATGCTTCAATCCAGTCATCTGGCCAGGACTGTCTGTTCCTTCATTTCTCCAAAACATACCTATCCAATGCTGTTAGAACCAACTGTTCATTTACCATATAATAGATTCCACATGATAACATGCACTCAGCAGATAATCAGCATTAACATTAATTGGTCTCAGCATGGATTCAGTGTTTGGGCTGATCGATGTAAGAATTATTTGGGGCCAATTTTAGCATTATTAGTGAGTCATGTAAAAAATATTAGATATTTGCGGAGATAATGCTGTGATATGAAAGGTTGCTGTGAGTTCAGATGATTTAAGTGATTCTGTAGCTTAATGTACTTGACAAGAATCTGGTACTGTGATTAACTGGTAATAGAAATGACAATGTATTCAATGATTACAGCAGTGTTTTTTACATTCAGAACACGGTGGTGATATTTCCATGTAAACTCGCTGTGAAGGATATTTCACACCAATTCGATCTGTTTAAGGATGTTATAAACGCACGTCCAGTTTTGAAAAAGAACACAAGAATACTAACGCTGAGCTTCACACTGAATCCAAAACCGACGGACTGTGAAACTGTGTAAAAGTTTACCTATTAAATCTGAGCCTTACCCAGAGGAACTTACAAGTTATACAATCCAATCTTACAGTTCAAGCAATTGTGGGTTAAGAGCCTTGCTCAAGGACTCAACAGTTGTAGCTTGACAGAGGTGGAACTTGAACCCTGGACCTTCTGGTACCTTAACCACTATGCTACTACAGTCCCAATCAGAGGCTGAACAATCAGAGCTCGGTGGCCAGGCAGAACAGCTCATCCTGCTAGTAGCAAAGCACAAGAATGTATATGAGCAACAACACTCAGACAATAAAAACATGGATATTAAAGACAACATCTGGTGGAATATATCTGAAAGATTGCTAAATGATGGTTTAAACCACACAGTAACTCTATTTTCTTTTCTATCCTTACTATTCTATTTTCGTCTTCGTCTACATGCCCACAAAAAACAAACTATAGCTTGCCTCACTTAACTTGTGTCTTTTTAACTTTTTAAAGTAAAAAAAAAAAAAGAAGGGGGGCGAAATCTCCGTAAGACATTAAGAGAAGGGAAATTAAAGAAAGTAAAAGCGTTCTGAGTTTTCAGCGTGTTGCGACAAAAAATGTAGCACACCAAGTACGAAGGTCCAACTTCGTTAATAATTGCTTTTAGTGCGAAAAATCATACTGAGTGTAAATACGCCTTCAGACTTACATTATACTGTAATAACCGGTTTCATTTCTCTAGCTCATACATCAGTCTGTATAGTAGCAGAACCTATTTATAGTGCACCTGGTTAAACATGTGTATGACGATAATGCATTTCAGACATGCGTTTTGAGTATTTGTCAAATGCAATGCGTGAAACACAATTTGACCATTTGTAAAATTCATCTCCTGTAGTTAACAGCCTGTGTGAAACAGTTCCCTACTCACTGCTCTCTACACTCTACATACAGCACTATTAGCCTATACAGAGTAGAACTAGAAACAATGTAGGACACTTCCTTATAAGGCTTTGCTCATTACTGTGCAACAGCAGAGTCCATAGTTTAAACACACTAAACACACAGTGTAACTGCTTGGTTTGAGGACATGGCTGGCACATGAGATAAAAGCTTGCACATGGTCTTTCTAATAAGAGTACCTATTGAAATGAGTCCTTTGTATTAACAAAATGTATTGTTGCTTTAATCCCTATAGTGCTTTTTGTCTTTACACTATTACAAATAAGTACTAATTAGATCCTGTTTCAGCTAATATCATCCATTCATAAGGTTATGTTCTGCTTTTTAAAGAAAAACTTGGTGTTAAAAATGAGCAAGCAAAGATTAATCGTGAGTAAAACTGGCACAGTTAAAGTGATAATACAGCCGATTTCGGTTAATAGGACCACCGGTTAAATTAGACCAGCCGCTTATTCGGACCAAAGCCTAAAGTACCAAAACAAATCCTATTATATAGGTGTAATGTTATTCGCTTATTTGGACCAAAATTCCATTTAATCAGACCAAAGAACGTGTACAGTATGCAATTCCGTGAAGAAACTCTTCGTCTCTGGCATCACTACCCGAAAACTCTTCAGTTTCTCCCAAGCCCTCTACTGCCACTTACAGGTCTTTGCCTAACATTTCCATTTACTACAAAAAAGAAGCCACAAGTTGCCACTTAGCCACAGCAAAAGCACTTCAGATCACACTGGATAAGTTCTTGGAATTTACTAAGAACTTTTTTTACAGTAAAAAAATGCTTCGCATGCTGAGTACCTTTACATTGTGTTGTAGATCGTGTCGAAAAACTTGTTTGTAAATTTATTTTTCAATGAACAAAGTTCGTAAGCAACAGTAGTTCTTGTTTGTACGTTCGCTATACGTGTAAATCTTGTCGTCCCGTCTTGTAACATATGGCATGTTCGTTTAATCGGAGCAGACGGTTATTAGGACCAAAAGGATCGTGTCCCGATGTGGCCCCATTAACCGGATTTGACTGTACTTATCAAGTGAAGTCCAACAGCTGATTCTGTCACTCAGAAATTCCAAGCCGAGCACAGACAAACCTTTACTGAACACCCTAACCAGTTTGACAGACACCTGCAACATGCTTTAGCACACGGCACCACTGCACCAATACTGTATTTTCTGACTAACAAGAACCATGTAAGAAAACATGAATCGTTCACAAATATACAGAGAGATAAACAGGTTCTCGTCAGGTAAGCACAAATCGTTTTCCAACATTTCAACTTTACGATATGAATCCAAATATGAAGATAATAAGCATTCAGACACATCCAGGAGAAATTATTTTGAATTTCAGTGACCGATCTAGGCGCAAGTGCCTGTGCCTATTGTCAATAAACATGTCTACAGCCTACACAGGAAGCCTGGTTCCCGTCAATTTAATAGAAATGTGAAATGTGCAACGAAATGCTTACCAGTGTACAGCCTATATTATTCATTAATTATATTATTATTATTATTATTCATTTTGTGGCATTCAATATTTTAGCAGAACAACTGGTTAAATATCTGACTGCAAACTTTTTAGTTGAACGGTGCAACCTAATTATGGCAAAACAGGGCTAAAAGACAACCAGTAAAGCTGGTGTGTCTCTGGGCATCTATTCCATGATTATGTACCTGAAAAGTATAGGATCAAAATTAACATTGACCGGATAAAATGGACTGGCTTTTGCCTAGAGCGGCTATACTGGCAGTGAAGAGACCGTAACGTAGACATATTATAGACAGTCTTTTGTTAAATCAGACGCAAACCAGAAATTGGGCATCAGAAGCATGATTGACTTCTCAAACTTTAATGTTCCAGTGAGTCTACAATACATTTATCTCTATTTCAATTAAATTAAATAGCAATGTGTTCTTATGTTAAACGGCCTTGATTTGCGCAATATATGACCAGTAAAAAAAGAAAAATGATAAAGTAGTGACAGACAGCACCCCCTATTTTAAAAATTACCAGCTGTCACTATCATAAATATGGCAGTTTAAATGATGGCCAACATTATCTAAATTATAAACTGTGTTTGTATGATAGCTCTTAATCTTTCAGTTAAGGCAGACTGTGGTGCCACATTAAATGTTCAGTCGAAAAAGTGTCACGGTTCCCACCCCTAGTCCAAATTAGGGCTACAGCATGTACAGGCGGGCATTTAGAAGACTAAGAACTCACAGAAAGTAAAAGTGCAATATAAATCACCTACCAACAAGTATAGTGATGTGATTCTAGAGTTATTATATCGCTGAAATGATAAAGTCCACAGTGGATCTTTCCACTAAGGAGAACTAATTTAACTGCTAATGTGACTCATTTCCTCAGCACTGCTCCTAAACCAGTTACATCATACCATGAGCACATTATTTCCAATGTCTTGTTCCATCAGATCCTTAGCTTCCTTCATTCTTTCCCAGGAGACATGTAGCTAATCCATTTCCTTAAGTCTACAAAGCTACAGCTCTCCATCTGATCTGGAACATCTTGTTGTTCAACGGCTATTGGAAGTCTACACAAATAATATCGCCAAACATGCCGTATCTCTAGACATACTAACACAATAGTGTGTACTGTTAGTCACCATAATGTTAGGAATAGTTTGGAGAGTTTACTGGTACTCCAAGCGTTGAACAGGTGCCTGGGCCAGGGTATGCATTTGCCGGCAGTCTATGGACTTCAGGATAGTTGTCCATAAACAGCCGATACCAGTGTACCACGACAGCAGATACTTATTTACCAGGAACATCTGGTAGTTACAAGGTAGTAGGTCCTCTGAGGTAAGAATGTCTTCTGTCAGCAAGAGCCTCTGTACAACTTGCCCTTACACATGCTGCCTTGATTTCACCAGCAGACTTCTAAAGTAAGAGCATGCCCAAATGCAGGAACTTGAATCTAACTGTCTTCATGCAGCTCCAGTCCAAGCCCGAGAGCCAGCATAACTGACCCCTGTACCACCTACACTTAATACCGTTATAATGCTTATTATTTTAACATTGTCACACCAGGACATCTCTACCACTACGGTGGGGGTGACCTACATGATTCAATGTTCAAGGTTACAAGCAGAGTGGGGGGAAACACAGAGCCTGTTCAAATCAGAAACATCTCAAAAAGACAATTCGGCATGCTCTGTGACTGTGACAGATGAACACGGATTGCACCATCCTTAGTTTACACGCTGGTATATCTCAACGCTTTGCTATACACACAGGTTTTATAGCCGCACCACAGCCGCAAAACACCAAAATCTTGGTTTAGGTCAGAACATCACGTCTCCCATTTGGTTGGAAGCAGCTAACGGTTATCTCAGCCCATATCACAATGCAGCTGTTTGTTTTCAGCAGGACAATGAGGGGTTGTGTATAAGGAAAACGCTTTCGTGGCCCTCCCATTAAAGCAAATGCATGAGCTCTACACCAGCTGCCCAATCTGTATTACAAGGATTCTTCTAAAGCTTTTCTGGCCACCTAATCAGGAAGGATAAAAATGGTCCATTAATGTGACGAGTTGGATCATGTAAAAATAACATTATGTTCAGTTATCAATAGCCAGCATGTTTTTTGTTTTTTTTTTTACTTGTGTGATCTTGCCACAAATTACAATTTGTTAAAAGCTGTAATCTGATTTGCACTCTGACTTTCTGATCAAACTAGCAACTAATGTTTTATAACGATATTTTTTAATCAACGTGAGCACCTGCCGCTTGTCCATTATCAAGTACCAGCACCCCCACCAAGGGTTTTAGCTATGCAATGTTGACAAAAACAATATCTTGATATCTTGACAGTCTCTCTCAGCTTGCTTCTATGATGTAAGTAGTGACAGGTACGTCTTCCCATCAGTTGCTTTGATTTATTTGGAGAATGATTAGACTAATGTTGAATTAGTGTGTGTTTTTGTGCTGGTACCTTGGCTGGTTTAAGCCAAGAGCTTTGTTAACCATCATCCGATTTCTGCCAGTTTGCAGACTGCTGTTTTTAGTCTGCATGTTCAATGACCCACCTCAATTCAAGATAGCAATTAAATTAAAGACAGATACTCTGATGATGGTGGCATCTGTATTTTGTCTCCTAGAGTAGTCTGTTCACTCATTTTTATTCAGTCATGTGCTTTTACGTAGAGCGACATACTCGATAATGTCAGCTCAAGCTGATATTACTGTTAATGATACATATCACACACCCCTAGTGTATACTTCGGTAATATTTGGCAACTGCGTGGGAGGAAAACCGGATACGAGTCAAAACTCTACTCCTGTTACCTCTCTCCTATATGTGAACCTTCTAATTCTGTTCTCAGTTTCAACAGCCCTGAATCAACAGCTAAACAATCTCTCAAACTGATTCTGACCCTGCATTTACTCAGCAATCATTTGAAAATGACCAACATACTCAAATAACTAGTGCACATAAAAGGCTCAGAAAAGGACACACAAAGTAGACATAACTCTATCAAATAATAAAACCACTTTGAAGTGAAAAGAGTAATGATAGGAAAGAGAAAAAGAGAGAGAGCGAGCGAGAAAGAGGAGAGAGCGTTTCCTTACCCTGCATGGTCTTTCCGAGGCCTTGTCCCAACTTCCAGCCATGTTTCTGAAGTAGCCGATGGCCAATGTTATCCTATTGGGAGGAAAAGAGGGAAGAAAGACCAAAGATATTCCAATAATAAGAAGCGCTTTCCACACCCTCACTCATTCACAGACACGCATGACACAAGCACATATGGCAGCAAGACTACTGCTACGGAATTCTTTACTCTCCTCTTCACCATACTTATCTTCTACACCCTTAGAACTCCTTGTCAGAGAAAAGAAAGGAAAAGGAGTGAGGCCGAAGGAGTGGAGCGAGATCGCGAGAACGGGTAAAAGGCATGACGCGAGCTTCTCTGCTGGAGCTACCGCTTTAGATAAAGACGCTCGATAAAGCTAGACAGATGTGAGAAGTGGTTAAGCCCAAATTCTAATCTACAAAGTAAATGAGGCATTCTTTATTCACCCTACAGTGGAGCTGCCATGCAGCACACAAACTGTAGGGACCCCTCCAAGTCTACCTATTCACCCTTAGCCTCAAAGTAGGGTGATGGGAACACACGGTTATATATATATATATATATATATATAAAAGCTGCTTCGAGAGA
>JAVSBV010022941.1:0-11990 GCA_033117975.1 Parotocinclus spilosoma | reverse complement strand
ACTCTATAAATTGCTCAGAGCCTCAGTTGTGAGGGTGGTAGGGAAAGGTTGTGTTCTGTGTGCATGTAAGTAGTGGCTCAGGATCCTATGGATATAGTCTGGCACTCTTGCTATAGCTCTTATTTTTGTTTTGTTTTCTTCTTACATTTGGTTTGCTATTCTTGTATCACAGATACAATAATATTTGCATTTGTAGAAAATATATATAAAAAGAAAAAAAAAATCCTTGAAAAGAAACTGTCTCTTCGCTGGTCATCCTGTTACATATGTCACAGACTGAGCCGTGACACTTACGTAGCCATGGCGTGCAGGCAGCTGTGTGGTGACTTCAAGTTGCTATTCTTTCTGTACCTCTCCAACAGTGAATCCTCATTTTCATTAATGCTTACTCTTCAATATGCATGTGGGCAAAATAAATTGGGATCCTCATCCAGGCAAATTTGCCACAATTCCTCCTAATTGGAACTTTTTTTTAATGAATTCCCTAACTGTAGACATTCGCTATTTTATAGCCATTCCCTGACTGATGATAAACAGACTTTTATTTACTTTTTTATTTACTTTTTTCTCTTTACATGTTGAAGAATGTATATAAGAATACATTATATACTCCTGTGAAACAGGAAGTCATGGCAGACACTTTTTAGAACTAAAAAATAGAAATGAAGAAAGTTCCTTTGCGTTGTATATCTTAGAATTTCTGTAGAATTTCTGGAGGTGTCAGTCATTGTGGCATGTGTGTTATTTGTTAAAATAATTATTTCTTGATGAGGAACCTTTTTTTTTCCAATACAATATTTGCAGTTTGGATTTTTCTCAGTTTGGAGAGTAAGATTAAGCTCATTTACCAAAAAGGTGAATATCTTTTTTTTTTTTTTTTTTTTTTATCCCATCTTTACCAGAGACTGTACTGTGTGTATGAATAAGAATAATACGAATAAGAATATGGTGGACTGGTGAAGGGTTAGGGTTTGCCTTTATTTAATAATGCAGTATGTTCTTTTAATGTGGGGCAGATCACAGCGTGAAGTCATCCGTGTTACTGGAGCTTCTCCTTCAAACATAAATCACATCAGCCCACAGTTCCTGGTTAACCAGACCTAAGAATCCATGTCCAATTTACTGACATTTATATAGGTATGTTCTAGAAATACTCCCAGTGGTTTAATGGTATGGCTGATCGATGTGTGTCATTTCTAAGTTTAACTATGGTAATATGTCTTCATTTTAAAAATCAGCACAACGTGTAATTTGATCAAGACAAGCTCTTGGTATAATGCTGTAAGGACAAACATTTTGATAATTTGAAACTTTGGACACAATATCTCTGTAGATCAATAATAGGTACATAATATTTTGATTCCTTTTCCGTTCATCCAGTAGTGTTTGTGGTGTCAGAACTTGACTGGCAGGCTAATTGCTTATTAATATTGCTATACAGTATCTCACAAAAGTAAGTACAGCCCTCACATTTTTGTTACTATTTTATTATACCCTTTCATGGGATAACACTGAATATATGGCACTTTGATTCAATGTAAAGTAATCCCTCTACAGCTTATATAACAGTAGAAATTTGCTGTGCCCTCAAAATAACTCAACACACAGCCATTAATGTCTAAACCACTGGCAACAAAAGTGAGTACACTTAAAATGGCCTTATTGTGTACAAAGTGTCAATATTTAGTATGGTCACCATTATACTCCAGCACTGCCTTAACTCTCTTGGGCACAGAGTTCACTGGAGCTTCACAGGTTACCACTGAAGTCCTCTTCCACTCTTCCATGACGACATCACAGAGCTGGTGGATGTTAGAGACCTTGTGCTCCTCCACAGATGCTCAATAGGGTTTAGGTCTGCAGACATGGTCGTCATGGAGATGTGTTTGGGGTTGTTATCATGTTGGATTATTGTCCTGCAGCCCAGTTTCTAAAGTGAGGGGATCATGTTCTGCTTTAGCATGCATTCATGGTTGCCTCAATGAACTAAAGCTCCCCACAGCCAGAAGCACTCATGCAGCCTCGAACCATGACATTCCCACCACCATGCTTAACTGTGGGAAATACACAATTATCTTTGTAACACTCACCTGGTTGCCTTGGTCTCATCAGACCACAGGATATGGTTTCAGTAATCCATGTCCTTAGACTTGGAGTCTAAGTGTTTGAGAACTGTTTAGAACCTGTTTTGTTTTGGGTATGTGTTTCAAATGTTAGAAAAGATACACAGATAAGAATTACTGTATTGTACAGTACGGTTCTGTTTTTATGTTGCAATATTAAGTTTGCTTTACTTTACATAAATTGATGACGCTTAAAGCTCTGTACATCTGAACTTTACTTTCTGTACTTCTGAACTAACATTAGCCTGTGCTGTTCATGTTGTCTATCAGAAGTCTACAAATGTAAATGTGAACGGCACAGACTTTATGAGATCATGCTAATAATCTTTAGTTTTAATTAATATTATTATTTAAAAGAAAACACAAAGTGCAAAGTAACTAAAATACCATGATGATGATAACGTCCTGTTTCACAGAAGTAACATGGTCGTTACACTATGCATACTGGTATGATATGTTGTGAACAAATGACAAGTGGCTGGGGGCAGCACGGTGGTTTGGTGGGTAGCACCGCTGCCTCACAGTAAGAATGTCCTGGGTTCAGTCCCAGAGTGGAGTGGCCTGGGTCCTTCCCGTGTCTGCATGGGTTTACTCCGGGTACTCCGGTTTCCTCCCACAGTCAAAAGACATACGTGTTAGGTTAATTGATTACTCTAAATTGGTGTGTGTGTGTGACTGGTGTTAAGATGAACTTGTTAGGATATAACCTCGTGTGTGTCGCTTACATGGCCACTGATGCCGATGGCGACGTTAAAGAATAATAATAAACAAACAAACAAATAGAATAATAATAATAAAGATAAATGATTAAATTAAACCATACCAGATATGAAACTGTGAGCAGTTCTATATAGTGTCCATTGTTTTTTTTTTTTGTTTTTTTAAATGCAAGTATCAGTATGCATAGCTTAGCATCTACTTCTGTCAAATGGCACATTATTTGATCTGGGCATTGTCCAAATACTATATTATGTACCAAACATAGCAATGCTGTATGGGATACTGTCCTTAAACCATTCCTGAATAGTTCTTGCATTGTCAGGCTACATAGAGGTGTACTTGGTCTGCAACAATGTTTTGGCACTTAGTTTGTGTTCAGTCCCATCCTCATGAATCCCAAAATGCAAGGATTTCCATCAGACCCCTAAATTACCAACAGTTACCCAAAGTACCACAATGTCTGTAATGGTCTTCACTTTATTTCTCAGCAGTTTAATGTGATGGGTGATTAGAGAGGTGAGAAACGTATAGTGGGCCACTGTCAATTAACCTGACATCAAAGTGGAAGGGCCTTAAAGTTGCCAGGCTGGGATAGTGATATTCTCCAAGACATGCTAATTATGGAGCTCCTATTATCTGAATATGCATTATTTGAACCATGTTGTGGCTTTGATGGTATTGGCCAGTGGTGACCCCATACTAAGGCTCACATATTTATAGTGGCTGTCAGTGACAAGAACGAGGGCATTAATCCGAGGACAAAAATCTTCTACATTTAAAAGTTAAGATAATTCCATTTACTCTTCATTTTTGGGTGAACAGGATGAAGCAGAAGCATCATCAGATGATGACAACTGCCTGACACAGGACGAGATCCAGTCCTTCGTGGAAGAGAACAAGTCATTCTACAGAACTCGAGACCAGTACAGGCAGCACCTGAAGGACCGGTTCACCAAATACTGCCACTCCAGTGTGTGTAGAGGAGACTGGTTGCCTACGACCAGCGTTAATTAAACACCATTTTTTTACAGGAAGAAATGCTCAAGATTACCCCATGCTGTCGCTTGTTTTGAAAACGCAGTAAAGAATTGAAACGTTCTAGAGCTCTAGATGTCATGTTTGTTGGGAAGTTAAGTTGTGGTTTGGAAAATGTTAAGTGGTCACAGCCATCATCTCAGCTCGTACATCTCTCGTGTTTTCACGCTGCACTCCTCGTTCCCTTGTTGGCTGGGTTTGCTTATTTCGGTTTCTGGATTAATTAAGGGGGTTTATAAGGGCAGGGTGGAATGGAACAAGCTTGCAGGCTCTTTCTGTAGGATTGGATTCTTGTAGTCTTATGTTTTCTGTTTCATCTTTGTTTTCCCAGTTTGTTTCACTGACTGTGACGTTTTAGTGGCGAATTGTCGTACCAATAAATGTGTACAGAAATGAAATTATCAGAATGAATTATCTGAAAGATTTTACAGAGAGATGAACAGTGGTTTATGACGACGTTTGGGTGTAATGTTGAGCGCAGTGTGAAACTGACATAATAAAGAGTATTTATTAATATGCATCTGAACAACTTGCTGGTGTTTTTTATTTTTTTTTTAATTTATTTTATTTTTTCTTTTCATACATAATTTTGCTAGGAAAAAAATACGCCACTATGTAAAAAACATAAAAACCCCTACAGCAGACTTCAAACCGATAATAAACAAAAATGGCAAACTGAATGGGACACACAAACCACCAACAAACTTTATGAAATACACCCAAAAGTGGAACAGAAGCCAAGAACCCATCAGGGACGACGTATTGATCAAGTCATCTTCACCAGATGCAGAATTGGACACTCAAAGATAACCCATCAACATCTGATAAATGGAGGGAATCCCCCAAGATGTACAAAATGTCAAATACCCTTAACAATTAAACATGTCCTAGCAGAATGCCCTGGATACAACAAGGAGAGACAAGAACTACACTTGCCGAAAAATATCAGAGAAGCACTTACTTAGAAAAGACAAGAACAGTTATGATCTATCTCGCAATGACGAAAATGAAAATATAAAAAAAAGGAGAAAAAAAAAAAAAAGTTTCCTGCCGTCAAAATAACATCCCCATGTTGATAGACGGCGTAAAAAAAACAAACAAAAAACATACATCATTAATTGGATATAATGGTTTCCATAACATTACTGTCTGAACAACTTATGGATCCCTATTTTATTTCACCATTTGGTTTAAGCTGTTTTATATAGTTTCATTATCCTTCAGTTTAGCAGTACAGTAAATTACCTGCACCCATACTTTCAGTAAACCGTTGCTAGATAGTACCACAGAAGCGTTTAGTGGAACTAGTCAAGTCACATTTATATTGTCTTTTACAACAGCGCATTGTTGTAGCAGCAAGAAGGTCCTGGGTTCAATCCCAAGGTGGAGCATCCTGGGTCCTTTGTGTTTGTGTGGGTTTACTCCGGGTACTCCAGTTTCCTCCCACAGTCCAAAGACATACATGTTCGGTTAACATTAAATAAGCCAAATAAACAAACAGAGCTTTGGCAGAAAGCAGCTTTACAAATATCTAGGCCCATAGCTTTAAGGCTACGGCACCTGTAGCTGTTCTATAGGATTAATGTTGGAGTTTTGAAGGTCACTGAAACAAGAAAAGGTCGTTATGTTTTTGAAACCAATCCTCAACAAGTTGACCCTTTTGCGTTGTACATTGTCCCCCTAAAAGTGTCCTGCCATAATGCCTAGGTCAGCCCAAATGTCCATCCACAGATATTGAACTGCCACGAAAACCTTTCCCACACCGTTACCTTACCTTAGTCAGCATGAATTGTGTACACCTGACTGGAAGGGTTCATCGATTCATGCTGCTTGTGCCAAATTCATCAGCATGGTGCAACAGAAATCTGGATTCATTTGTCCAGGTGGTTGCAGGTGTCTCTGATGTGTTGCTGTGAGATACTGAACTGCACTGGTCACAAAATTAAGGATACTTGGCTTTCAGGTGATATTTAAGGAAAACAAAAAGTTAACACTACAGTGCTATTGTATCATGAAAGTATCCATGCTGGTGTGATGCTGGTCTTGTTAGTTGACCAGCATAACCTTGATGGCAAAGCTGGTTGCCCAGTATGATCTTGATGGTTTTGTTGTTCCAGCATGCACTGGTCACCACCATCCAAAAACCAGCAATGACCAGCATTCTCAGCAAAAACATGTTCAAAACACAACAAACGCTGGTCACCACCAAGTCCAGTATCATGCTGGCCTGTTTTTTTCAGTAGGGTTGTGCTCGGGTGCATTAGCAATCCTGCTAATCCAGCTCCTAGACAACCGACACAGAAGTCAGAATAACGAGACAAATTACTACTGACTACTAAAAAGATAAGTAACATTTATTGACCAAGGTGTAAATAAAATACTACTATGAAGTCGATTTGAGCGAGTACTGTACATCTAATGTTTACCCTAAATGCTATTACTCGTTGCAACCGCTAGATGGAAGCGTATGCAAGCAAAAAAACTTAGTACTCACCCTGCTGAAAAAACAAGCGTTGACCAGCATCAGATACATGTTGGTTTAAGCTGATATGGTGCTGGTTTTGCTGGTTGACCAGTATGATCTGGTTTTGTTGTTCAACCAGCATGTGCTAGCCACCAGCATCCTCAGAAAAGACCTGCATGCACTGGTCACCACCATCCAAAAACCAGCAATGAACAGCATCCCCAGCAAAAACATGTTCAAAACACAATAAACGCTGGTCACCACCAAGTCCATAATCATACTGGTCTGTTTTTCTTTCCACAGGGTTCTTCCCATATATAATATAATTATAATATATAATATATTTATAATATAAAATAAAAAGCTTTTTTTCCAGTGGTGTACAACCTTTGCATAGTAAATAATACAGTTAAATACAACTGTACAACATGTTTTTATATTACTGTGCTTTTTCTAAGATTATATATGTTAAATATCTACATATATAAATATAAATTCAATAATCTGGAGATTAAACCTGTATCAGTGACAGCTCATCGTTAACGCTCTAGAAGGAACAAGACGAAAAACAAATATCTCCATACGGCCTATATAGGTGCCCTTCTTAGGGACTGAAGCAAATGCATCTATACCCTATTTAGTTACACTATGTACACAAACGGCTACATTTGGAAGGCATCCGGAAGTGTCACTAGCTAGCAGTAGCATTTGTTTCTAGCTTGAACGACTGAAATAATAATCACCTTTCGTCAAAATATTTCACCAACAACCAGATGATTAGAGGTAAATTTTCCCGCTCGTTGTACGTCGGTAACAACACAGAATATTTATCAGATTCATCAGAATTCTTCGTTTTACCCTTACGACTTGCCAAAGTTGCCATGTTGGACAAAATGATGTACCGGACGTTCCCCTCATACAAAGCTTCCGTTGTATCCTGCGCTGCCGATTTCTAGTTCCCAAAACAACAAGGCTATAAAACGTGGGAAGCCAAAACAGTCAGATTAGTTTAATTATATTCTTTGCTTCCAAAACATTTTCTAAACGACCAAAATGAAGTTTCTGAGACATCTCTTCAAGTGACAATAGAAATCTTTCTTTGAGTCATTTTGACAGTAATAATAAAATAAGTGCTGTACACATTTTTAAAATACATACCAGGAAAAAATGTACTGTGAGATTTCATGGTAAAAAATTTAATTTCTTGACAACTTTAATGAACTTTCACAGTTCTACTATGGATTTATGATGGTAATTTGGCCACTTTATGGTTCTACTGTTAAATTGCACAGTACTATTGTTTCCTGTGCACTTCGGTATGAAGACACGGCACTTGAATCCAAAGATTTAAAGGCTGGAGCAGATACATAATTTAATACATTATTATGCTGCCATTGTGCCACTTAGGACACTTAGTAAATACCTTGCAAGACTAGAGCAACATCTTCATGAGTCTGGTTGCAGTTGCACCCCTTTAGTACTGATTATCTGGGGACTTTTACTGTGGTCTTTAATGCCTTACATTTACATGTAACAAATTATTTTGACTTAAACAGAAGTGGTTTGGATTCTCTTTAACAGACATGTCCTCGTTGGAGTAATAAATGATTACAGCTCAAGAAAACTCTTTAAACAAAACCCTGTAAGTGGTTGGTGTTCATAAAAAACCCACAGTACCGGTAGCTAAGAACCACAGAGTACATATGTTATTGGTAAACAACTGGTGAGACTCCAGTCACTGTTACAAGACGATTCTGAAAACCAGGGGCGTTCACTCAACAACCTAGGTGCAATGACAGGAGAATCTTGATGTTTTCAAAATGGCCCTATCAAGAGTGCAATAGAAAAGGTACAAAATAAGACTTGAAACACTAAATAGCTAAATCAGAACATCTTTTTAAGTGTGGAAAAAAATGAATGGCAACATTACAGAATGCTTTACTGTCCCAACTTTATTGGATTGTGTTACAGACTTGAAACGCAGGAATGCATGTTTATTAACAAATGAAATTAATTTGACCAGACAAAACATGAAATCCCAGGTCCACACTGTCTGCAATGAAATAAAAGTCAAATGAAATATAAGAACCACTGTGTTTTTATATGCATTTTCTATACTGACCCAACATTTTTCTGAATGGGGTTGTGGAATATGAAGCAGTGTTGTCAGGCTGATCTGTGTTTCCAACAAACGGACCAATTTTAATTATGTGTGGGCTAGTATTGTAGTCAATACTTTTTGTTTGAGAATCTTTGAAATAAATTAATGACACATAGCATTATTTCAAGCTGATTTTGGGGCTAAATGACATTAAATTACATGCATAGTACATAAATATTTATTTAATTATCATCTAGGCCCCCCATGGATGATAGGTCCCTTTTTGAGTCTTGGTCCTCCCAAGGTTTCTTTCTTCTATATTTAGGGAGTTTTTCCTTTCAGCTGTCACCGTAGGCTTGCTTAATTTGGGATTGGCCTTTTGAGATATTATAAGTTTGTAAAGCTGCTTTACGACAATGCTCCATTGTAAAAAGCTCTATATAGATAAATTTGACTTGACTTCATTTGAACATTTTTAAACCATTATCAGTTTGGGTCGGTTGATCTCGTTTGTCAGCCCAAATTTACTTTGATGCACCAGCATATATTGCACTATGTGCTCTACTTTGGGTGGAATACTGATGTGCTTATAGGTTTGATGGTATTAGCAATTACTTATGCTGATTTCATGTTATATGGTATGGAAGTTAAGTAAGGACGCTGTAGTGTAAGCAGCAGCTCAGCTGGATTTCGTTATGTATTCCTTGACTTTGTCATAGATATTCAAAGAAGGTCTATTTCACCAGGACTGGATCATTTCTGACGTTTCTGATAATTCTATGCATACTGACACTTGTACATAGTGTGTTTTGCCAGTTCTGTACTGAATCCAGTTTAACGTGTAAAGACTTTGTGTGCTTCTTTTTTTGTACATGCACTTGCACTTTAAGCTCTCTAAGCTGTGTTTTTTATTTGAACACTTTGCCGTGTTATACACTCTGATGGTTGAACTCATCCCTTGGCCATTAGAGTTTAGTCCATAGACCTACATGCTCATCCATGTATTTTACGGGTGAGCTTCAAGCACCTAATTAGAGAGCATCATTATTGTTAGATTTCCTTGGTCCATCTTCTGAGGTGAGTTTGCACTTTTTTCTCCATTACTGCCTGTCAGCATATTGTGAGCAGTTGTGTAGAGGGCAATTGTGCAGAATAGTGAAATAAAAAAATACTATACTATACTATAATACTTGGTGGGTGGCACTGACAAGAATGCCATGGGTTTAGTCCCCAGGTGGTGTGATCTGGGTCTTTTCTGTGCAGAGTCTGCGTGCGTTTACTCCGGGTACTCCAGTTTCCTCCCACAGTCCAAAGACAAGCATGTCAGGTTAATTGGTGTGTTTAAAATGCCATGAGTGTGTGTGTGTGTGTTGTTCCTGCCTTGCACCCTATACCGCCGGCTAGACACTGGCCCTCCTGCGACTCTGTCCAGTATTAAGTGGATAGGAACATGAATAAATGAATGACTGAATGATGATAGTTTACTTTTCTTTCACACACACTCACATACAGTCATATACACAGAGACAATTAAAGCAGTCAGTGTTTAGAAAATAATATGGCAAACAGCTCACAACATGAGCAATGTTACACAAGGTTAATAGTAGAGAATTGATTAAGTATCAATAAGTATCAATTGTTAATTAATACTCTTTCAGTATTAAGTATCAAATAAACAGGCACTATGAAAAAGAACAAGACATCGCAAAGTTATCACAGTCTATCATGTGTCATGAATATTTTCAAACAAAGTTTTGGTACTCAAAAAGTGGTAGAAATAATACGCCTTCAACAACATTCTTATAAAATATACATTGTAGTGCATAAATAAAACAAAGCACAATATCTGTAAAACACATCCCTCAAAAACATTTTCAGTGTGAAACTGAACAGACTTTTCCTCATTTGTCAATAAAAATGTCTGTCTATTCCTTGCAGCCCATAATGAGTCCTGCTCAAGAATTTGTCCTTTGAATCCATGGTGCTGGTTATGGTGAAGAGAAGCAAAGGCAAGGATAAAAAACAGCAACAGAAAAATGGGTATGAAATGGAAGATCACAAAAGATCTCATAGAAAAACAGTCAATCCGAAGCCAATATTGGAAGTGTTAGAGGAAGATCCTCAACCACATGAACAGATGTGTAAAATTGGTCCGGATTTAACACGTCCTTTGCATGTAGATCCAATTTTAGATCATGTAGTCCTGTAGTGTCTCTCTACCATAATTGTTGAAAATTACCTCTCTGTCAATGGAAGTCTTCATCCTGATCACGGTTGGTATCCAAAATATGGATCTACTGACAAATGGAAAGGTAAAATTGTTCATGAATAAATTATTTACAAAACCCGCATCAACAGACTATGCACAGTGTACTGCTGTACCTGCTGGAGGAGCTCCTCGCTGGCAACCACTGCTGTCACACACACCGGCAGGTCCCATCTCACCTGGCTGCCCTACAGCTCCAGGAATGCCAGGAATACCTGGTTTACCATTGTCACCTCGAGGACCGGGTGTTCCCGTCATGCTTTCTCCAGAAGGTCCTGGAAGACCACACAAGGACCATTTTCACAAGTGTGTAAAGATATCACAATGCATCCAGTCCAGACAATTTTATGGACCAGTGATCATATACAAATATGCAAATCTAGTTAAATCTTGCTACTTTCCCCAGTTTTACAACCATGCAGAAAAAATCTTGCAACATATCCACTCAGAATAGCCTCTAATCCAAATGTGCCTTAATAAGCAAGCAACAAATGTGGTGATCAGCTGTTGAGGTGAACAGCTATTAACAGTGGAGTTATAGAGTTTGATTTCCTAACTACAATTTATCATATTTTTTTAAGCAAATGGACATTGATCAGATGGTCATTAAACTGCACACACCTGCAATCCATACTATGGTCCAATGATTTATTATCCTAACCTTTTTTAGGAACAAGGTATATCTGAGGAACATGGGTTGACTGTATTTAAAGACAAAAGCTTAGTTTTAAATGGCAAACACAATTATTAATGTCTGCACATTCATGACTGATGCTGTCACATTTATATGTTTTAAGTGAATGCCCCCCCACCCCACAAATTATAGTTATTTATATTTATATATATTTATATTTAATTTAATATGTGCAATGTAGGATCACTCCTGGTTTGGTATTGTGATAAACCACAAAGGACCAGACACTGTATGGAACACAATGACCTGGACTTGGCGTACCGGACTTGACTTGGTGTCATTTCCACAATTGACAGACCCATTTTTCAGAAGATCAGAGCAGAAAGTTCTACGTAATGAGCCACTTGGACTGGCTCTGTTAAATTCTGGTTCCCTCAAACTTCCAGACCGGCAGGACATCTACCGGCCCCGCTGCCTGAGGAAAATCCAGAAGACCCAGTTGGACTGTAGCCACCCAGCACACGTCCTGTTCTCCTTACTGCCATCAGGCAGGAGGTACTGCAGCATCAGGGCAAAAACAAACCGACTAATGAACAGTTTCTACCCACAAGCCATCAGGTTCCTGAACAAGCTGTGAGCCTTTCACC